>BQKN01046749.1:0-12520 GCA_022839385.1 Asparagus kiusianus | reverse complement strand
ACTACTAGGAACAGTGCCTAGACCAAGAAGGTCTTATAGATCGAGGAGATCTTTGCCTGACAGATCGAGGAGATCTTTGCCTGATAGATCGAGAAGATCTTTGTCTGATAGATCGAGGAGATCTTTGCCTTATAGATCGAGGAGATCTTGACAGTACTGGGTCGGTGCACACCAGAGTACTGGACTGCTGTTCCTGGAAGCAATTTGGCCTTGGGATCCTTGCACCGGAGTAGGCCAAATAATGCTTTAAGCACAGCGTTTTACAAACGCACAGCAGCTGAGTTGAAAAATTTTAAATTACTGTACTTCAAATTTCTTTCAGTTATTTGCTGCTTTATATCTGTATTATTCCAGTTTTAACCACAGGCGCCAACATCTGATTCCAGTATATGAGGTTGAGCCTCTAGAGAAAATAACAGATGCATACCTAGATCAGTATCTATAGTATGAAGGTGACAAGAGACATCTTTTCCCAAATTGGATTAAATCTGCTGATTCAGAACCACCACCTCTACTCGTATATAAATGGTGCCAAGGTATCAATAACTTACCAGGCGTATGGGATACGAGTGACGGGCAATGTGTTGTGATGCTTCAAACAAATTTCTGAGAAGTTCTTTGAGAAGATTGATTTGACCATGTTGAACAGGTAATATTTTTCGCGTATCTTCTATAAGTACTAATAATTCTTTTGAGTGTGTCATGCTGATAAATAATTTGTATCCATTTTCAGGCTTCTAAGGTTGGTGCTTGATCACAGCATTGCGGACTACGTGACTGCTAAAAACAATGTGGTGTTATCTTACAAGGATATGGGTCACACGACTCACACAAACTCATATGGTCTCGTTCGTGGCCTGCAATTTGCCTCTTTTTGTAGTTCAATATTATGGGCTGGTACTTGACCTCTTGCTTCTCGGGTTAACTCGAGCCAGTGAAATTGTGAGAGATGTTGGACGTTTTGGATATTAGAGACAAATATATAATATTAGACGTTTTTCATTGTGAGAGATTGGAAGTTATCATTGTGTATGTTTATGTTTTGTCTCTAATATTGTATATTAAGTAAACATTGTGTATGGATATATAACAATGGATATTTATCAAAGTTTGAGAATATTTTGATTTCATTGTGAGATATTGAGTAATTATTGTGTGAGATGTGTATATAAACAGGTAGATAAATAAAGAAGTCACAATTAAAAAATAGTAAAATAAATAGCCCAAACGGTTGAAACCATTTGGACACTAAACATGCCAAACGGTTAAAACTGTTTGGGCGAAAAACTGTCCAAACGGTTTCAACCATTTGGGCTAACATTTGGCCAAACGGTTTTAACCGTTTGGCACTTTTTAAATCCCAAACGGTTGTAACCGTTTGGGATTTTGCCCAAACGGTTGTAACCGTTTGGGTGACCGTTGGGGTAGAGTTTTCCCCCAACGGCTTTAGCCCAAACGGTTGTTTTTTCGCCCAAACGGTTGTAACCGTTTGGGATCGTGTTTTTCCAAACGGTTTCAACCGTTTAGGCTGTCCTGTTTTGTACTAGTGATGGTCTCCTCTAAATTCTGAGCATTTAGCGCATCCTGAACATCGCTCATCCACAAACCAAAATTGATCTTATCGTCATATTTCAATACACTAATTTTAGTGTTCTGAAATCCAACTTGAACTGTACCCGTCATCTTGCTGCTTTCACCAACTTCTTCACCCATAATCATTGACTCTAAATTGCAAAGAAAGATTCAAACTTTGAAAGGATTGAGGAATTACCCAACTGAATCCTAGATTGGATTCCAAATAGAACTCCTAACCACACAAGGAAAGCGAGATCTTCAACGGCAACTCCAAACCCTATCTCCACCGAAGCCTAGAACTCCAAGAACCAAGCTTCAATGACGAATCTTCCTCCACCTAATGCCAAACCCCTAGATCTGAAATCTGAGCTCTGATACCAATTGTTGCGCGCCTATGCGGAAGCGTGCTCGCACACCGAACGAATCTGTGATCACGGGAGAGGAGAACCAACCGCACATGAGCACAATTCGAATCAAATACGACAAATCAAACCAAACACAGAGATATACATGGTTCGACAATTTGCCTACGTCTACGAGGAGAGAATGGGGAGATTCCACTAAATCAAGGAGAGAACAAAGGGTTACAATCTTACAAAATCACTCACATTAACCCTAAACCAAATCTCTCAACTCGCTCACAAATTCTCCCTCTCAATATGCTTAGTACAATCTAAAATCTCTGTTAAGAAACCCTAAAAAATCGTGTTTTAATTTATATCAAAACACAAACCCAATGCGAACAGGAAACCAAACTCAGGCCCAGCCCGAATCGCGCTCGACCGCAGAGGCACGTGCGGTCGATCGGACAGAACGACAGAGACTGAAAACATTACAGGGTTTGACCGGTCGACCGCCGCGCCAATCGCGGTCGACCGCGAAAAGTCCAGAGATTTTTCCAGGTTGCGTGCACGTTTGCGATCGACCGCCGTGTCACTCGCGATCGACCGCTGGAAATCCAAACCTGTTTTCTACCGTTTTTCCTGTATTCTCTTCAGAACCTACCAACACTATGATTAAACTGACTTGAATACCAAATTATAGAAAATGAAGCGTTACTGCTCTAAAATTCAAAAGTGTGAGATGTCTCGAATAAATAGTAGTCTATTAGAAGATGAAGCCCATTTGAATACGAGAAAGAGACACGCTTACTTAGAATCGAGTGAGGAGTGCCATAAGGTCAAGATTAATAACGGTGCCGTAATGGGATTGGGCAATGGCAAGGTCTAAGGATAACCAATATTGAGTAAATAAAATAAAGCAAGAACAGAGATACGTGGATGAAAAAAGCACCGCACTTTGTTTGTGACCATTTTGTGTCTAAGAACTTTGGATTATTTACATCCAGGTACCTTGTAGTGTGATGCAACTACACAAATGACCCTGGGGTTTATGTATATATGCAAATAATTCTGAGTTTACTGACAGAGACTATACAAGTAACCTTGAGTAACCTTAAGATTACTTTCATGGGATTAGCCGTGTAGTCTCACCCAGTAATCTCATAGTTATCCATGTGATACATAGACCATGGGGTTATCCATGTAATTACACCATACCATGGCATACCAGGATGTAAATAATCGTATAATTTTCTATGTAGTCAAAGAGTGTGCTACATCTAAGATGCAAGTCTAGAGGGGGAGTGAATAGGATTGCCTGATATTTTTCACGTAACCACAGAATATGCTTCGGAATAAAACGAATAATACTGATAAATGATAATAAGCAATACAATTAAAACAAATTCAGCCAAATAAGAGACACGCGAGATTTTATAGTGGTTTGGATTTACAATGCTACATCCACTCTTCCTTCTTGCGAAGAGGTTTCCTCACTAGAAAAGTGTTCGTCTGGATCACAGATTCGATTTAGTAGGCTTACAAGGCACACCCTGGTATCTACCCAAAACTAGTCATCTGGCCTAACTCTCACCATTGGTAACTCCTAATCCTAACTAGTCCCAACTCTCAATTAAACTAATTTGAGTGTGTCGTAGAAGAAGTTCAATGAAAGACAAAAACAAATAACAATTAAGTTTGATAAAAACAATCTTACAACCCTTTCGATTAATAATCGTCCTTCAAAAGATCTATGTGAAGTTTGATGAAGAATAGGGATAAAGATGAACACCAAATGCAGCTCTCCTCATCGCGAATTAATCAAATAATGTTGTGTGCGGCGAGTGAGCGTTTGACCAAGCTTCAGGGGATCAAAAAGCCCTCCTTAATCACAAATCTCAAATCGCTCTCCTTAATCACAAATCTCAAATCCTAGATCCCCTCTCTTTCTCTCTGTTTTTCTCTCTCAATTAAGTTAGGAAAGAATACACCAGAACATAGGAGAGGATGGAGACTTCATGTGCAATGAAAGGCTGAGATTAAAACCTAAAATTTTGAATCAGCAGTGTTTACCATCGATGGTGATTCTCGACCATTTATGGTGTCGAGCGACCATCAATGGTTGAGTGATGTCATCGATGATCTGCACGTCCCTGGACATTTGCATCATTGATGACACATACGAACCATCGATGGTCTTCATGTCATCAACGATGGTCGATGTGCACCATCGATGGTTAAACTCCTGAATCAGCTTTTAAGCTGATTTTCGCTTAGTGTCGCCTCAATCATGTTCTATAGTTGTATTTATCTGTGGTAGATCATCTTAAACATAAATTGGTATCAAATGAATGTTTGTTATTACTCAAACAAGAGATATTGTATGGACCATGTCTTAACAGAGTGTTTTGTGAAGCTATTCCCATTAAATACACCCCACTTGTATAATACTCATGCATAATATATGCTCTAACAGTATGTAGTAGGAGACATCACACTCTTCATATATGTCATATAACGAACTGTTTATGCTCTGAAAATATTAATTAGATCATAAACCCTAAATTACTTTTGTATCACATGAAATAAAAACTGAGGCCCTTCCATGTGAACTGTTGTCAACATTTATTGCGTTATCAACAATTCCACACTCTCGCTTCTTGGAAAAATGCTAAGCATACTATTTTTTTTTCCCCACTACTTTGGCATTACTACTCACAAAAGAGTGGAGGCCTCACTTGAAAACTATATTGATGACCCATCATGGCCCACTCTTTTGTGAGTATTAGTGTCAAAGTAGTATTGAAAATGTAACACACTTATTGCTACTCTGTTTTCTTGTAGTATACCTGTAATTTTGGAAAATTACCCCTAGTCTATGCGTATACACATGTATAGTATGTGTCATGTTTTATAATGTTGAATCAGGAATTTAGGTTTCAGATAGGTGTCGATAGCATATATAAATACGTATCATCTGAAGCAACGCTGTAATGATTTCCTGTAAATTAGTTGCCTGGAGATATAAAACTTGGAAACCTGTTCAATAATATTTATGCACTTCTGCAGGACCACAGCAGCGTCTGAAGTGCATTTGATCTCTCTCTAAGCACTGAACTGTATAGATGATACGCTAACTCCTTACTTCCAGTTGTTGATGATGTATATATTCAATCTTTGGCAGCAAACGGCAACTACTCTGACAAAAATTGCTCAACAAAATTGACAACAGGAGAGTATACAACACAGAGACAAGCGCACACCCAGGCACATGAACAGATCAGTCACAATTATTCCACATCACACGAGTGAGCGGGTGAGGGAAAATTCCACATGCACAAAGTAAAATTAATATTACCCAAGATAATGCATCAAAGATATAGATATGCGGGCATAAAGTACAAGAAAATGCTCTAAGTTAATATCCAACCGGATAGCGCATCTAATGGAGATACCAGCAAACAAATCATTGTTAGGTTGCAGATCATAAATCTTGATTTATGACAGAGTGACTCAAACCACGGATCGAGTCATGAACAATCCTTCTTGCTTGATAATTATGCCATGCTTTTCCGATCTGAGAAAATAGTCTCCAGCATGGAAATAAACAAAGAAATATTTCGAAACACTTTCCAATAGAATCCTAAGTATACAATACCAAAGGGTTCTAAGAGATGAAAATTTCTAATGGCCCTGACCCGACAGGAAAACTAAGGTAGAACTGTATTTGTTCGATAGAGTAAGCAACAAGAAAGAAAGCTTCAACAAATAACACTTAAATAGAAAACATCCTGCAAAACAAGAGCCATTAACTTCTCAGATTATAACAAGCACTGGGCAGCTTAGCTGGACAAAAGAACATGTGTTGTAGAAGTCAATTACTAAATTTCTTCCAGTATTAACAATGCATCTTATCAACAAGTATCAATTGATCCTAGAGCAACTCACAATAAAAATCTTCAACAAGCAGACTGTATAACAACCAAAACAATTAATTATGCTAAGTTGTCTTTGATAATTACAAAAATGTTTCAAGGTATAATAGCTTTTCAACCATTATTACTTAGCAATAGGCACTGTTGGAACTTATTTATAATGAATCCAATGCTAAACAAGGTCTCGGTCATGTTTATGTTGGTGAAATAAAATTTTCAAAACTGATAATTCGGCTAACAACTTTTTCTACAAATATTTTAAAAAAAATGAAATCATACAAGAACAGAAGTACTTTTGGCAATCGAGTAATAGAAACAATAAAAAATATTCTTTAAACGAAATGAAAGATATGATTCGTAAAAAAGAAGGCACATAATTTATGTTGTGTTTGTTTTGCTGCCTAAACTAACACACCACTATTCAAGGTTAACTTATTCAAATTAGACGTTAAAGCTCCACTCTTCATTTAATCTATTTACAGGCATTTACCTTTTCATTTTCATAAAATCAACTAAAAGCAAAAAAAGAAATGGAAAGGTACTGCAAACAAATCTTCGTAATAAATTCTTGAGACATTTACATGGAAAGAAATTTGTGCAGAAATTGCATTTAGATAAAACCGTTGTCTTCTTTATACCTGAATATCCTATTTCCGACAACAACACGACAAAACACAACTCTTAAGTCTTGCTTTTAGCCATAAAGGACATAAAACTGTCTTCTTAAACAAACATTGCATCTCTTACCTGGCAAAGCTTCTGCCTAATAAGGCATGGGAGGTCACTAGTACCACATGCGGCAAAACTAGAGCTCATCGCCTTTTCTGGACCCCACGCATTAGAGATGCATTCAGCTCTTTCTCTCATGCAGTCGGGGAAAAACCAATCTCTATGTGCTGCTTATGTCACAGTTCTAAATCTTGCTTTTAGTCATAAGGGCATAAAACTATCTTGTTGGACAAATATTGTATCTCTCCTGGCAAGCTTTTGCCCAATAAGGCATGGCAGATGAATCCACCAATGAAAAATATTGTATTAGCTGCATTCAGCTCTTTCACTCATGCAGTCGGAGCAAAAAACAATCCTATGCAGTGTATACGTGACAGCATATCTATTGGTCCTCATTTGTAACAATAAAAGTTTTTTTTTTTTTTTTTTTGTGCACATACTGAACTCAATCCTAAATGAAGTCTGAAAGACGCATCCGCCAAAAATTGTTTGCTAAAACTGAAAGGCTGGAAGGTTACCATAAATGTCGCCATCAAATTAGGATAGCAGATTCCAAAAATTAGCATTTCTCCCAGTCAACCTTGTACAATAAATGAATAAAAGTAACCAAATAACTAAAAGACAGTGACAAGCTGTCACTGCTAAGAAGCTAGGAGACAACTCATAGCATAGGCCCACAGGAGAAGAGGAGATGCTCAAAACAAAAGTGGGAGCCAGTAGTACCTTAAGTAAATGGTGATCTCCCAAGGTATAAAGCAGAAGGAACTGAAGGTATGACAAAGAAAAACCAATTCTGAGCAGCTCAAAAGATGAACAAGAAGCCGATAATTGAAATGTCCTGTAGTACAATACTTGATGGCCGGTTAATAGTTTGGAGGAGTCCTCAAAAGCTGGCGATTTGATTTCATATAATGCTTAAGAAACTAAATAAATATTTTAAAAACCTTCATATCAAAGAGGAGACAGAAAAGGGAACCTTTGGCTTATTCAATAGATCTTCTACCAGATGCTGATATATATATATATGTTAAAACCATAAAGAGCCAACAAATAAAATGAACATGTCTGCCCGTAAAAGCTACAAAGCAATAAAGGGAGGGAAAAGGTAGTAATAAAGGGGGTGGAAGCCTGTTGCATTCTGTCACCTAAATCCTAATAAATCCTATATAGATTAGATGGTCTCACAACAAATCACACGGAGCATGAAGCACCAAACAAAAACATTGAAGCACTAAATTGAGATAAATTATAGCCTATACGCATAAATCATCATGCTCAGAGATCCAACAACAGAAGAAAGAAAAATGACATAAAATGCAACTTCCGGATCCACTATCGCTACAAAAGGCTAGATAACCTAAAGCCCAAATGGGTTTTAATAGAAACAAAGACACAAAAGAGTTATTTTAAAGATTCTCTGTGACTTCCTCTAAAACAGAGGAATACCAAGTTACTCAAACTAACAATTATATAAAAATGAAAACAGAGAGAGAATTAGATATATCAAAAGGCTAAAATTACAGAAAGAAATTTTCAAATAAACCTTAAAATCAGCTCGGAGATGTCCTGAGCTCCTCCAATGTCGATTCAATCTGTTCCCGGATAAGCTCCACCCTCTTCAAATACACCTCCAGCTCAAGGATCTGCTGTTTCTTCCACTTTTCATCTGACAAATTCCCCATGCTCCCCCCAAAATTCAATAAAGGCGGAAAATTTATCCCCAAACCAGGGGGGGCGGAGACCGCCGAGCTCAACAATTCTTTAAAAATCGGCGAAAGACAGCTCTTTACTGTCTCCTCGATAACAGTAGGAACCGAAGGAGATGCTGCTGCAGTAGAATTTGAGGGTTTCTGAATGGGTGTTTGAATAGGTGTTGCCGTTGCTGGAGCAGTGATGGGAACAGTCTGAACCTCGACCTTGACCATGCCTTCCGATGACGCCGGAGCCGGCGTCACTGGCGGAGGCACCGCCGGTAAAGCTGGTAACGCCGGAACCATCGGCGTCGCAGGCAATGATTCAACAGCTCTCTTGCGGCCACGCCTTCTCGGCCTCGAGGTCGCCGGCTTCCGGTCAGAAATCGCCCCAGCATCGCTGGTGTTGTTCGCATAAGGATTCAGATCCTCGTCATCACTCTCCCGAGATCTCTTGATGCCCGCGCTCCATATTCTCTTGGCGATATCGTAAGTGGCCTTCTCATGAGGACTCCTGAAGGTGAAATCAGGCCCATGGTTCGCCATCCGAGTCGCCGTGTTCCGGTACTTCTTCTTCAACCTCCGGAGCTTCTCGATCAACTGGTTCTTGTTGAAATCGAGCTGCAGCTCGTTCTTGATCTGCTCGTAGAACGGCCCCGTGTCGTACTGATGAGAGGCGAACGTCGTCCCTCGGGACGACGTGAACTCCAAGAACCGCGTCAGGATCTTGATCTCGTCGTCGTCGGTCCAAAGACGCTGGAACAAGCGGCGAGACTCGTCGAGAGAGGTCGAGGGCTGCGGTCTTCGCTCCTCGAACCTCGGCCGCTTCACATCGGGAGACTGCAGGTCGCCGGCAGCGCCGGCGGCGGTGGAGGAGACGGGGGTGACCTGCACAGCGCCGTTCTGGGGCGCAGGGATCGGGTCCGACGAGAAGTTAGGGTTAGGCATAGGATTCAGGGGCTGAATCTGGATGGAGGCGGAGGAGTTGAGATCGGTGGCCGGAGGAGGCGGGGGCGGCTGATCCCCGGTGGCGGCGGCGGGATCTTCGTCGTCGTCCATGTCGGTGTCGTCGGTGTCCTCGAGATCGTCGTCCTCGTCATTGAAGGCGACGGGATCCTCGTCCTCGGGGGCCATGGGTTAGGATCGATGGGGGGATTTGAGCTTGGGCTTGGGCTTGGGTTAGGATTAGGGGGTGGATTTGATTTGGTTAGTTATGATGGGTTAGGGTTAGGGTTAGGGTTTGGCGTGAGGGACTGGGGCTCTATCTTTTAATTGGGTCAGGCTGAGGATATGGTTCGGTGACTTTGAAGTTTAGGATCGAGGCAAGTAACGGTGTGAGTCGACTACACGAGACTGGGCGTGGCCGCGTGGGGGTCTTGGTGTACCGTAGTTTACAGTGACCGTTAGATAGAAAACGGACGGACGAGACGGGAAGAAAAGAAGACCAATAGGATTTTGCCGTACCTAATGAGGAGAGAAAGAGAGAGAGAGAGAGGGGGGCGGCGAATTGCGGCGAATCCCATGGGCCGGTCAGAGTGAGGGAAGAAGGCAGGGGGTCCAATCCACGGCTTCCGTCAGAGACGAAATTTGGAGCGTTGGATTGGTCAATGGGCTTTATGTTTAATCAAGTCCTGCGATCCAAAGGATCTCTAACATCTGGAGCCTCTGTTTTAACAAAATTCGAACTTCTATTTTAGGCCAATTGCAAAAGTCTAAATATGAAAACTTAAGCTGTTTAAGAAAAAAAAATCCATCATTATTTTAATGTCACGTGAATCACAAATTTCATGATGACTTTATGCAAAATCAATATAATTTTTGAGACAAAAAAGGTCTATACATTTTCCTATTTTAGTGATTGTTAAATGACCAGAAAACTTTTGCTAATTTTATGCTGCCTGTTAGTTCCTTATATTGTTTATGCGTGAGATTTTAAGATTTTCATTATTTACGAGCTATGATTTGAGTGTTGCATAAAATAGTTAGGTCACTAATTTTACGACTTTGACTGATTAAACTATTATCATTGTGTTAGGAAGAAAGTTCGTGTAACTTATTATCCCATTAGCTTGGCCGCGGTTTTGATTAATCAGCTTAACTAACCCACTTACCTGCAATCCCGTAACTTTATTGGTTGCATAAGCAGGCAAATGACAAAATATAAAACGATTTCAAGCCAATTTGGAGGTAGCCTTCTCTTCAAATGTGTGTAGATATAAGGAAAAACCTAATAGATTATGTAATATTGAACTTGATGATGAGAGCCATTTGACCGTCCTAGATGGCACATGTTGACTTTATTTTGAGATACAGCAAAGCGCCAGATTGATGAAAGTATGTTGTTCCCCAACATTCCTCCAATACCTAAGTAAGACTCTTGATAATAAGCATCAAAACAATAGGTATGTAGTTTAGGATTTAAAGAAGGGTTCATAGACCGAAGGTCAGCGTTGCCAAGCCTAGCAAAGAACGAGTCTTTTTACCTGAGGCAGGTTAGCGTATTTATAAATATCTTTGTGGATAATTCGTGTGGTATGAGTGTCACCATCTTATCGGGTGAGCTAGTTGTGGTATTTACTTGGCGGGCACGATCTCATTCGTGAGGGAAGGTTCCTGTAATGTGTATTAGGATCGGAGGAGTAATAGTAGCTGGCAATTAGAGAGATTGTTTATCAATTGATATCTCCTAACACGATATCTTGATGAAAATGTACGACTCGAATCAATCATCTCTAACCAGGCGAACTTCCATAAAATCGGACCGGGTTAGAGCAAGGCATGATATCCAAACTACTGTTATATTGGTAATCATGGGTCTTAGCTGCCTACTCGGCTTGTTGATCAGGCCTAGTGTCGTGACTTGAGTTAAGTATGCTGAGTGTAGTTGTCTCGCGCCTTCACAAGTTGATTACCTTTTGACCGAGTCATCTGCTGACGTGGCATGGTCTGACTAGTCCAATTGCAAAATCCAGATTATACGCATAAGATAGTGCAAACAGATCGGACGTTCAGATATGACACTTACCATATCTGAACTCACTTGCTAATTACGAATATATGGATATTGATAGGATTTGGTAAGGAAAACTTTGTTAGAATCTGGCAACCATTAGCCTCTAATGGCCTCTAATGGTGAATGTTGATACAGACCAGATAATAGAAGATATATGCGAATATAGAATGGATATGAAAAAAAACATATAAGATTAAGAATAATTAGAGAGTATAGTACAAAAAAATGCTTGAATATAATTGAACTTTCAAATAATAACTCATCAATATGCTTGACAATCTACTAAGCTGATATCAAACCAAGGACCATCAAAATTAACTACAAATGCATTAATCTAATGGTCATTCAACCATCGTATAGATACACATATTCATTTATTCGAATGAAAATATATATGTATCCAATATTACCCTACCATATATTTATATTTAATACTAGTACGGTGTATGTGTGTCCATTTTTATGTTTATATGTAGGCTATAAGTGCGCATTGCTATGATCATTTTATGGTACTAATATATAATTTTATCATATAATAGTATTTCAATTTAGTTTGATTTGCATTAACACTTTATTAGATATCAAATCGGTTTTTTCAATTATAAAATTTATACTTTTTATTTAGGGTAAATTTCACAAATACCTCAGGATAAAACCCTCAAATTTTTAAAATGTCACAAAACTCTTCAAGTTTTAAGGTTCTCGGAAAATCACATTAAAACCCTAAAAGCGTGAAACACAATTTTCATTGGCAAATATATCAGCATGCATAATTTTACTCATATGTGAAAAACTACGAAGTAAGGATTATTGCCATTAAGAAGGATTTTTAAAAAACTGTTGAAAGTTTAAGGGGATTGAGATCGCCAAAGATCCTTTTTTTTTTGTCGGGGGTAGGGGGTTATGACATTTTGTAAGTTAATGGTTTTATCTAAGAAATGACCAAATTTAAGGGGCTTTCTAAAAGGCTAAAAAAACACTTAAATACCTTATATTTTCATCTTCCTTAATCTTATACACCCCAAATTGTAAAAGTTTGCACTTACATACCCAACTTGTTTAAACATGGCAAATTAGTATATTATGTTACTTGAATATCTGAGTATTCACATGTTCTACTCACATGTCAATTATGGCTTTGTTGTATCCTAATTAATTTTTTATTTACATTTTTACCTACCTTTTTACAATGGGATGAGGCTAATTTCAGCCAAGGTTAATTTGGTCTTAACCCTA
>BQKN01046737.1:0-10007 GCA_022839385.1 Asparagus kiusianus | reverse complement strand
AATCGAAAGGTTCAAACGACCCTAACTGTCGTAAGGTTTGGTCATTTAACTTGAAAGTGGACCTCTCGTTCATTGGAGGAATCGAGAGGGGATTTTGGTTGTGGTCCTAACTGTAGTAAGGTTTGACCAAGTGGGGAGTGTGAGAATGATCATAACCGAAAGAAGGTTTGATCGCTCGATTTGTGGACCTCTCGTTCATTGACGGAATCGAGAGGGGAATTTGGCTTTGGCCCTAACTGTAGTAAGGTTTGACCAAGCTGGAATTGTGTGGTGGAGACTATGAGTAGTCAGAAACCACTGAAAGTTTTGTGAGGAAAGATCAATCCACCGAATGATTAAATCTCATCTCGGCAAAAGAGTGCTTGTGAGAGTTAAATTCTGACAAACAAGAATATTCTGAATTCGAACATTGATTTCTTGCTCATCAGCGACCAGGTTATCCCTAAGGATACCCCGATGTGGTATTCTTCCGGGAACTTCCCGGTACCTCAATCCCTCTGAGGATACTAAGGATAGTACCTCTTTAGAAATTTGCCATTTATTGGCATCATGAGCCGATCACCATCTTTGGTGACTAGGCGATAGGCGCCGTTCGAGTAGACTGTTTCCACTACAAACGGTCCTTCCCATTTGGGTTCAAATTTGCCTTTCTTCTTGGAGTTAAGGATCATGGGACGTCTTTCAGTTAAGACCAAATCCCCTTCCTTAAAACTCCTCTGTCAAACCTTTTTGTCGAAGGCTCGAGAAATCCTGGCTTGGTAAAACTCGATGTGCTGTTGAGCTTCCAGGCGCTTTTCATCGAGCATCTCGAGTTCTTCGAGGCGCTTCTGATGTTGTTCTTCGGTCGTCATCTGGGTTGCAAGAGCGATCCGAAGAGATGGAATTTGAACTTCCAGAGGGAGAACGGCTTCACATCCATACACCAATGAGTACGGGGTTGCGCCGGTTGGTGTACGTACCGTGGTACGATAGGCCCATAAAGCTGCGCCGAGCTTGTCGTCCCAATCTCGCTTGTTATTTTTCACAAGCTTTGACAAGAGCTTTATGATAGTCTTGTTGAAGGCTCCAGCTAATCCGTTTGCTGTGGGATTATAGGCCGTTGACGAGATGTCCTGAATTTTGAACTTTTCGCAGAACCTTATGAAGGCGTTGCTGATAAATTGAGGACCGTTGTCATGTATGATTCGTCTTGGAACACCATGTCTGTAGATGATATGGTGCTTGATGAATGCAATAACGTTGCTCGTCTTAACTTCTCTGAGTGGAACCGCTTCGGCCCATTTGGAGAAGTAATCGGTGATTGCCAGAATGAACCGGTCACCTTTAACCGAAGGGGGATTTATAGGACCAACAATGTCCATTCCCCAGGTCTCGAACGGCCACGACGTAACCGAAGGATGTAGATGTTCCGGAGGCTGGTGCATGTAATTCACGTGTACCTGACACGTGTGACACTTCCGGGCGTATACAATTGCCTCATGCATCATGGAGGGCCAAAAGTATCCCATTCTCCTGATGCGATCATAGAGCTTGGGACCAGGTTGGTGCGCACCGCACTCTCCTTCATGTGCCTCTTTAAGCACTTCTTCAGCTTCTTTGGTTGATAGGCAACGTGCCAGCATGCCATCATACCCCCTGCGGTATAGCGTTCGATTCTCCGTATTATAGTAGAATCTCGGAGCTCTTCGTCTGATCGACTCTCTCTCCTTCACGTCTTCTGGCAAGATTCCGTGTAGGACGTAGTCGATGATGGGGAAGCGCCAATCCCGGGGCTCAAACTCAGCCTGAGTTGTGTGCGCCTCCTGAACCTCTTCTTCCCTGCCATTTTCATCGTGAAGCGGCACTAAGAGTTGGTGAGTTCCTACCGTAACAAATTGCTCTGTTCCGGGTGGCTGTGCCAGGGATACAGCTAAAGCTGCTAACGCATCTGCGTAGGTGTTCTGTAACCGCGGAACGTGCTCGATGAAGAATCCTTCAAACAACTCCGCTAGCTCCACCGCCATCTTGTGATAAGGAATTAAATCCTGACTTCGGACTTCGTATTCCCCTTGGACTTGTTTGACTATCAGTTGGGAATCACCGAAAGCTTCGAGATACTCAACCCCCAGCTCTTTGGCAAAGTTGAGTCCTATAATCAGTGCGTTATACTCTGCTACGTTATTCGAGCACGGCTCAGTTAATGAGTAGGCTCGAGGCATCACATGTTTTCCTGGGGAAACTAAGACTACTCCAACTCCGGAGGAGACCTTAGAACATCCAGGAGTACCTGCGGCATTAGCTGCTCGTGAAGCGCCGTCGAAGTACAAACGCCACACTTGTTGGTGTGAAGTTGCGTTGACTTCGTGGGTTTCATCAGGTAAATCGTCATATATCTCGGCGGCGTCCGTCGTTGGATTAGATGCCAGGAGATCGCAGATGGCTTGCCCTTTTACTGACTTCTGCTGTTTGAAGTGCAGATCGTATTGGGACAAGAGTAAAGCCCACTTCGCTAATCGCCAGCTCATGGAAGCCGGTTGAGTCATGAACACTCGGACCGGGTTAACTTTGGAGATGACATATATGGTCTGTCCGACCAAGTAATGCCGCATCTTCTGGATGGCGAACACTAGAGCCAGGCATTCTCTCTCAATCATAGGATATCGAGATTCTGCGCCTACCATGGTTCGGCTTAAGTAATATACTGCTTGCTCGTGACCGTTATCGTCATCTTGTGCAAGCAATGCACTTAATGAGTGGCTCGTCGCCTTGACATAAATCAAGAACGGTTTGCCCGATTTCGGTGCAACGAGTACGGGAGGTTTCGAGAGATACTCTTTAATACTCTCGAATGCCTTTTGACAAGCATCGTCCCATACGAATGACACGCCCTTCTTTGTGAGCCTGGAGAACGGTTGGCATTTCCCCAAAAGGTTCGAGATAAACCGACGGATATAAGCCAATCGCCCTTGCAGTCCTCTGAGCTCTTTGAGGTTCCTCGGAGGTTGCAATTCATTGATCGCCTTTACTTTATCCGGATCAATGTGAATACCTTTGGTGGTGACGACGAATCCCAGGAATTTGCCACTGGACATTCCGAGGAAAGACTTGGTAGGGTTCATCTTCAACTGATGGGCCCGCATCAAGTCGAACATGGTCTTCAAGTCTTTGATGTGATCATTCTTATCACGACTTTTCACGACCAGATCGTCCACGTAGCATTCGACGGTCTTTCGGAGATGTTCCTGAAAGATCTTCGACATAGCTCGCTGATATGTAGCACCTGCATTCTTCAAGCTAAAGGGCATGACTGTGTAGCAGAATACGCCAAGAGGTGTTCGGAACACGGTGTGCTTCTCATCATCTGGATGCATCTTTATCTGGTTGTAACTAGAGAAACCATCCATAAAGGACATCCTCTCGAACCCACACGTGTTGTCGATGATAACATCCGTGATGGGGAGAGGAAAGTCATCTTTTGGGCAAGCAGCATTGAGGTCCCTGAAGTCAATGCATATCCGGATCTTCCCGTTCTTCTTTAGGACCGGAACAATATTGGCAAGCCATTCGGGATGTTGCTCCTCTCGGATAAATCCCGAATCAACGAGCTTTTTGACTTCAGCTTCGATTGCTTCCATCATTTGCGGACGAAACCGTCGTTGTTGTTGTTTGACTGGTTTGACCTCCGGCTTGATGTTGAGACAATGTACTGCTACATTCGGATCGAGACCTGGCATGTCTTCATAATTCCAGGCGAACACGTCGATGTATTCCCGGATAAGGGAAATCAACTCCTCCTTCTCCTCAGGTAGGAGACTGTCGCTAATGAATATCGGCTTTGGATTTTCCTCGGTTCCCATATTCACCTGGACTACTTGGTCTTCGGTGGGAGGCTCTCTTTGCTCGAACCTATCGCCATACTGCATGCTTAAGTGATGAACCCACGGGTCTTCCCATGTCGGCATCTCATCATCTTCTTCCATTGTCGTTGGATCGACCGTAGTCATGTTCGACATTAGCTTCTTGAACACTTCACCAAGACTAGCGTCGGAATCCCAACCTGAAGAGTCGGAGGAATATCCCTTCCTAGTCTTGTTAGCAATCTGGTCGATGATTTGCCAGCCACACTCATCATCTGATGAGACATAGCCTAGACCTCTTTTGTGGCGATAATAATCATCGGGTTTTCCCTTCGGTACATAAGCCATCCGGGGTGGAACCCGTGGACCTCGACCAAAGAAAAGACCCTCTCCGATCTTGAAGTCATACCCGTGCCTTTCCATCATGTTGCGCGCTTTCGCATCGTATTTGGATAGATGACGGGCCGGCTTATCATCATCGTCTTCCTCTTCCATGAAGGGGTCGGGTATCGGAGATGCTCTTCCTTTGCCGTAGACAACCTCCTTTCCACCCCCAATCCCTGCGGGGATGATGAGCGTTGTTCCGCAAGGGTCGTGTACCTGCTTCTTCGTCAAACAAAATGATTGAAGAGGCATATACAAATCAGGGTTAGCATAGAGTTCATTAGTGATATCATCGAGACCCGTCGAGTACTCTAAATCATCGTTTATTGATAGTTCTTCGGCAAGTTGCCAATTACAACTATCTTCCGATGATTCATCATCGTCAAGATTGATCACAATGGGTACAATGTCGTTTAAAACAAAACCGCCATCATAATCAAACCCTGGTTCGGTATCAGCTTCATCTCCGCTGTCCGTTCCTTGGGCCGATGGTTCAGTATCGGATTCAGCGCCGTATAAAAGGGAATCGGTGAAATAATTTTCCAATCCCTTGAACGGTTGCTTATCCGCAACCACCGTCTTGACTTCATTATCTGTGCCCACATATTTAAAGCACTGATGTAGAGTTGACGGGACTATAAGGTTACCGTGGATCCAAGGCCGACCCAACAGTAAATTATAGGATGTTTCCGCGTCAATCACATAACATGTTACTTCCGACTTCAAATCCCCGATCTGGCATTTGATTCGGATCTTCCCCAAGGGTTTGGACCCGCTGGTGTTGAATCCGTAAATCGTCGTGCCAGTGGACGCTAATTTGCTAGTCGGGATTCCGAGATGATGCATCAATCGGAATGGCATGATGCTGACAGCGGAACCCGGATCGACTTGGATCCGGTTGACAACGCTGGAGCCAATATGCCCAGTGAAGTACAACGGTCTATCATGATTTGAATTCTTTGTCTGCATATCTTCCTTGGTGAAAGAGATGCAGGGGAAGTGATGTGCCGCCAGATTGCATTGTTGAGCTGACGACTCCGGTTCTTCGGAAGATGGCTTGATTCGGGTCAAGAAGGCTTCGGAATCACTCAAGGCTTCTTGTAGCGCCTTCCGTGTATCCTTCGACAACCGCAGCAACTCGTATAGAGTTATCCTGGCCGGGATGTTGGCCAATTGCGCCATAATGTCGAACTGGGGCTGAGAGCTCGTATTCCCCGGTTTGTCTCGCCTAATCGGGTGATTGAATCGAGATTGCCTCGGGTTCTGAGCTTCTTGACGTACGGGCTCTTTTCCCTTATCCTTCTGCGGGATTCTCTCCGTAGCTGCTGGCGTTGGGGGAATTGCTGAAATTCCTAACTCTGCCAGCGTCTTGGAAGGTGGGGTTTTGGTACCCAATTGCTCGGTAGCATCCGGATACTTGAAGTGATATTCGTTCCCGCTTCGGGTTGCGAAAGCTTCCTGCTCGTCCTCAGAAAGTGGGAAGGTTGGAATTTTGTCATCATCCACCCCCGGTATAGCAGAGGCCCCATAACAGGATTTGCCCTTCCTCTTCGATCTCTTCTTGTTCTTTGTGGAAGAGGTCCCGGCCCACTGTTCATCTGCGATTAAGTCCGGATGAACCCACAAGATCTCGCCATTTGGGGCTGTGTGTGGCACAAGCCCTTTCTAGCGCTGCTGGTGTGGATCATCGTTCACCGTCTTCACTGCCGCTTTGATCACCGACTCGTGTTGGAACCAACTCGAGGGAACAGATCCGAAGCCAATGGATACGGTGTTTGCGCCCACCTTTTTCTCCTTGGGCTGCTTCATAGTAATAACCCCAACATCGATTAGGGCCTGAATCTTATCTTTGAGGGCGTAGCATACCTTGGTAGGATGGTGCACCGCTCGGTGGAATGCGCAGTATTTCGGGTCATTGACCCTCTTGGCATCTTCTTGATCCTGAATCGGCGGCAGCATGATCTTGTTGTTCTCGACCAAATATTTGAAGATACCGGGGATTTCATCCTCTTTGAATGAGTAGACCTTTGGGAACCTCGGCTCCCCAACCTTTTGCTTCTGGGGTTGTTGTTGCCACCTGGGTTGTTGAGGCGCCCTCTGTTGCTGCTGTTGCGGCTGCTGCGGCTGTTGCTGCTGTTGCGGTTGTGCTTGTACTTCAAAGACTTGATTTGCGACCATCGCATTTGCATGCGCCTTCCCTTTACCCTTAGGGGTAAAATTTGGTTGTGGGGTATTGTTGGGAATTTGCCCTCTCTCCGCCTTCTTCCTCTTGAGGAATCGCTCGGCTCTTTCTCCCCGCATCTTCAAATCCTTCCAGGTTTTGGATGGCGCCATTCCCATGGCTTCGAGGATGTCGAGCGTCAAGTTGTTGTGGCAAGTCTCGAGGATGAAATCCTCGCTGACCGGATCCCTGCAATTCATGGCTTTGTTCCGGAATCTCTTCACAAAGTTCTCAACCGTCTCGCCATTCTTCTGTTTTTCATCGAATAGTGTGCCGATCGAAATCTCGGTGTCATCATCAAAGAAGTTGGTTAGAAACATGTCCTCCATGTCATCCCAGCCATTGATGCTTCCAGGCTTGAGACGGCGATACCAATCGAAGGCAGCTCCGCGAAGAGTGCCGACGAATGATCGCACCATGAGGGGCTCATTTCCGGAAATAATTCCTAAATGAGACTTGAAATAGATTAAGTGTTGGGTAGGGGAACCCTTCCCATCAAACGGCGTAAAGTTAATTAGATTAAACTTTGCCGGATATGGGATCGATTCCCACTCCCTTGGGTATGGGCAGGGTATACCAGATCTTTTTACCTCTTGAGCACTCATCAAGGCGTTGATTTTGCTCTCCAGGTCCTTCATCTTCTTGTCATCGCTCGTCTCGACCTTTGAGTGGCTTCTGGGAGAGGTGACGTGGTCCTCTTTTGCATTATCTTCTGCGGGACCACCCCCATTATCAGTGTTGACAGGAGGGATATGGATATTATCCGCCTCTCGTTCATTCTCTTCCGGATTCGGAGTATTGCGACGACCGGGCTCTCCTTGGTGAACCGTCAACGCCGCGATTTGTTGGTCGTGCATCTCCCTCATCCGCTGCATGGCCATCTCCATTTCAAATTTGAAGCTCTCCTTTTGCTTGGCCAGGGCTTCTTCAAGTATCTTCGACACTTGTTCGGCGCTGATCATGAGCGATTCATAAGGTCGGCCTGCACTTGAAGTTGTGTCATCGGATGCGACGGCGGAGCAGGTATCAGAATCAGCATCTGATTCTTCTTCTTCTAGGGAGAGTCCCTTTTGTACTCTTAGGTAATTCTTTCGTTTGATGGTTCCCGACCGCAACCATGTCATGCATCGGGAAGCCTCGGCAAGCTGATCCAAGTTGAGACGTGGTGTTGATCCCCCTCTGCCGGTCATGTTGACTGACACTTTCGAGTATTCATCCTCTCGGCGGAGCGGTTTCTTCTTGTGGAAACGCTTCGGCTTGGAGAGTCTCTCGAACACCGAGATTCTTGTTGGGGTCTGAGCACAGCAACACTCGGACAGCACTGCCTTGATAATGTTGGCACACGGGCAGCGGGACTCCATATCCTGCATGTATCTCTTTCGAGATTTCCCCACACCCCCGGCCCTGTAGTACAGCTCATCAGCTTGATAGCTGGAGCAACCTACAGAGTGTTGGTAGGTGTCCCTTGGTATAACACGCTCATCCTCAGACGAGTGTGTTTCCCTTTGGGAATGCAAGACTTGGTTAGCTTTTTCAAGAGTGGCCCGTTCAATTTTACGCTTTTGGGAGCGTAGAAATCGAACGGGCTCTTTTAGTTCGACTCGCAACTTAGTGCGGTCGGTGATAGGGGCTTTCCCTTTTTCATCTTTCTTGGGGGAATTGATTCGACCCCCGGTCTGGTTTTTAACTTGGGGACCTTTCAATGGTCCTAGCCGTTCTTTGACGGGTATTCTTCCTCGGTTCTCCGGTAAGGGACCGAGGCGACTCGTCAAAGGAACCTGGGATCTTGAATGATCCCCTTTTTTACCTGGCCCTGTTGAGGGTGCCGGTACAGGAGGAGTAGGCTCTGATTTGGTTGAACTCTGGGCGATAATCTTGCCCTTCTTTGCTGGAAGTGTTGGTGTCGATTTAGGAACCCACACCGATTTGCTTGTAGACGGTATTTTGACCACCGTTTCTCACTGCATCTCCTCTGCCTTCTTCAGGAGGAGCCGGGCATGTGCGAGTAGGGCGCGGCGCTTCTTGATTCGCTCCTCGAGCGTGGAGCGGTTCCTCTTGACGCGGATCCACTCACTTGCTTCTGTTTTGGAGGGGAGGTTGATTGCTTGCCGTTGCTCTTGTCGCTGCCTCGACTTCAGATCCTCTGCATAGCGCACTCCATCTTTCGACTCCTTAGCCCTGGCGAGCTGTTGAGCGAGGCGTTGGCGGCGTCTTTGGATCGCCCTTTTTGATGGAGTTGGAGCAGCATCACCCATTGCCTTTGGTGCTGTTGGATCTACGTTCTTGACCACACTGATCGACGCAAGGCCGTTGTGTGGTGCAAGTGTAGCAGCAGCGACGGCAGGGTCTTGAATTGAGGAGTTGGAGATCCCGCAAGCCCTTTTTGGAGATGGGTTCTTCCTGCGCCGGTGCGGAGAGGCAGATCTGGAGGAGGAGGAGGAGAGGTACTCTTCATACTTCTGCTGGTCGAACTCGTACTCGACCTCTTCATTCACCCGGATCTTGAAGGCCGGTTGCGTCACTCCGATCTCGGCAGCGTGATCGGTGGCTCCCACTGTGGTCGCCAGCTTGTTTTCGTGAAAAGCTGCTGTTCTTATTGATTCGGTATCTGTTACAACTTCGATCGTTACAACAGTATAAAATGAAAACAAAGGGGTACAACTTAAACGAAAATAAACACGAGAGCCCGGTTTGGTACGGTCTCGCTTGCGTGGGTTGTTGGCCTGTGACGGGGACGTCGATATCCGTAGACCGCCGACTCTTCAAGATCCTTCCGGGAAAATCCGGCAGAGCTTCGTCTATCCGCGTGGGATATAGAAGCAGAACTTCGTCGATCCGCGTGAGATCTAGAAGCGTAAAGCGTATATCTCGGCTAAAACGAGATAATAGCTCTTCTTAGTGTCACCGCTAAGGAGCAACACTAAGGAAAGGGGGGTGAATGACGGTGGAGACTCCTCGATCCGGCAGGGCTTCGCCGCTCCAAACTCCGAAATTTCAGATCTCGAGGATAATCCCAAGACCAGAAATTCTTCTCCCAAAACCAAGGCTAAATCAGAGCAAAATCAAGAGCCCCTCACAAAGGAGGCCAAGGGGGGCTATTTATAGCCAAAAGGAGAGGGGGGGGGGGGCTGATGTGAGACACCCCTAGGGTGTCTCGGCCTGGCCGAGACACCCTTGGGGTGTCTTGGCTTTTCCAAGACGCCTCTCGGGTGTCCCGGGCCTGCCGAGGCCCATTTGGGTGTCCCAACGCAGTCCGAGGTCCTGCCGTTGTCCTGCCGTTGTCCCGCCGTTGACTCGCTGTTGACTTTTCGTCCGAACTCGGATTTGAGTGATTTCGGATGTGTTGGAATCGTGACGGTGAGCTCTATAGGCCCTAATGGTTGGATTATCCGTGGGGTGATCGGGGCATGGCGGGCGTTGGTCCAATTGCGGTGATCGCGGGGTTTTCGGTCAACCCGTATCCTCGTGATTCTGACATTCTGTCGGCTCACGTAATCCGTCGGTTTGCTTCAGTCGCTCACCGGCGTCATTTGAGCTCTTGTGAACCAGGTAGTGACGTTCAATCG
>BQKN01046736.1:21208-33806 GCA_022839385.1 Asparagus kiusianus | reverse complement strand
TCTTGTGAACCGGGTAGTGACGTTCAATCGTCGCTCGTTAACACAGACCTGTGTGCGGGGACCTATCGGCAATTTTTGATGCCTACACTTCGTACATGGTGATTCTAGCTGGAATGTTCTTCAGCTATGCGAGTACATTGAACCTGAAAGGCTGATTACTCGAGCTAGGCCCTTCGGGATTTGGAGGGGTCTCTGCAGGTAGCCACCTGGAGGGTCCCGTCGGCTCCTCCGCCATGGTAGGATAGTTCTTGGCGAATTCTCTCCCTACCCTACTGGCTAGGGCGGCTCCGTCCTCGTCGGAGTCGTG
Source organism: Asparagus kiusianus (assembly GCA_022839385.1). Lineage (NCBI taxonomy): Eukaryota > Viridiplantae > Streptophyta > Magnoliopsida > Asparagales > Asparagaceae > Asparagus > Asparagus kiusianus. The sequence continues at coordinate 33,499 of BQKN01046736.1, read as the reverse complement.
AGGGCAGCTACTGTTGTTTTTCCTTTATCTGGGATAGCGGATAAAGGAACTACCACTGCTGGCATTGCAAGGTTTACCCTTGGTCCTCCTCGAAGGCTATGAATTCCATTGTTCATCGCCGAGGAGGTCCGGATGGACCCACATCACTTGTCCTGATGGTAAGGTTTGGGATACTAAACCATTTCCTCGTTGATTGTGAGGGTCATCGTTAGTTATCTTCAGCATTTCCTTAGGGATATGAACTACCCCTGCTGGCGCTTGAACCTTTGGGAGATCTTTTCCAAAACTCAGAGTGATCATGATTATGGTCACCTGCTTCCGTACCTTCTATTTTTTTAGAACTCCCGCATCATATAGGGCTTGAAGCTTATCCTTGAAGATATAGCATTTGGAAGTATGGTGGCCGAGGAAACTGTGGTACGCGTAGTAGCCCGGTTCATTGGTTTTGTTCGCCTCCTCAGGCTTGGTTACTTCCGATAGCTTAATCCTGTTGCTCTTGAGGAGCATGTCGAGAGTTGCCACTATCTGGTCTTCCCTAAAGTCATATTGCCTCGGAGGACGTTGTTCAAACGGCCTAGGTTTCGACCTTTGGGCTGGTTTGGGTGCCGGAGCAAAGTCAACGGCCATGAACTCCTTTCCTCTCGTTCGAGGGGGGTTCTTCGGCGTGCTTGGTTCTACAACTCCCTTTTTGGGGTAAGGCTCCTCGGCCTCGAGCCTTTTGATCATATTCTCGACCTGTTCGCCCTGGCGAATGAGTTCATTCTAAGTTCGGGTTTCTACTGTGCCAACCTTAGAAAGAATATGGATTGAAAGGTTATTACGACACATCTCAATCAGCGTGGCTTCGGAGACTTGGTCTTGGCAATGAACTGATCGGTTCCTGAACCTCTTTATGAAGTCGTTGACCGACTATGGCTTCTTTTGCTTATCGGCTAGGAGGGTGGCCATTAACACCTCGGTATCATCATCAAAGAAGCGGGCTAGGAAGAGTCTTTCCGCATCGGCGTGAGGATGGCGTCGTTCCCGATGAGGAATCCGGTCTGAGCCATAAAGTAGTAAATGTGCTGTGAAGGGGAGCCCTTACCATCAAATTGTACCAGACTGATGGGTTTAAATTTTGCAGGGTAGGGGACCATATCCCACTCGATAGGGTATGGCCTGACCACCCCTAGTTTGTTCATATTTTGTTGGAGCTTTAAGGCATTGAGTTGGCTTTGGAACTCGTAGAATCTCTTGTCCCGGGTGGTACCCCCAGAGCGTGATGTTCCCGCCGACGACTTTGAGGAGTGATCTGACAGGAGTTCAGCATTATCCTCCTGTTCAGTCGTCTGATTAGGAGTAGGTTCCCATTCGTTGCCTCCTGTCGGCCTCCGTGGGGTACGCGTGACCTTCTTTTTCTTCTTTTTGTTCATAAGTTGCTCCAACATGTATCTTATGGACTCGATGGCGACCTGATATTCTTCAAACTTTTGAGCGATCGTCTGATCACTCGAGGTTTTAGCCATGTGCTCCCTTGCTGAGTCGCTGTGACTCGAGTGCGATGTATGAGATGTGGCCGCCGCTGAGCAAACTTCCTCTTCACCTCCGGAAGGGAGTGCTAAGAGAGCGTTGTCGAGCGGGATGTTTACTCCCGTACAATTGCGGGTGTGCAGGAATATACCATCGCTCGCGTTGAACCAGCGGGTGACTGGGCCCCAGGAAGGAGTCCAAGTCTGGATGATCTGGAAGTACACTTTTACCCTTCCCCGTCATGTTAACAGTAGCGGACGAGAGTTCTAAATCATCGATGGCACACCTTCTTTTGTGGCTACGCCTTCGACGAGAAGATCTCGGTTAGGAAGGGCGTTGAGTGAGCCTTTCGTACACCGAAGGTTTCGCCGTTCCTACACACTGGCAGTCGGTGAGTACTGTTTGGATAAGCCTTTCGTAGTAACATTGAGGATTCACCTCATGTATGATGCGTTTATGAGTTAGGTAACCCCGGAGATCTTTCACGAGTGGTTGGCAACAACCCCAGCATTAGAGGGGTCAACCGAGCGATCGCACGAGAGAGGGTTGGATGAACTCTCCTGCGTACATTAGGTGGAATGGTTAGGTGTTGGAGTTAGGCGAGTTTGCCTTGACCTGCGAGTCCTCACGCTCAGGTGAGTGCTCACCTGCTGGTGAATTTCGACCCTTTGTTCATGTTGGCGAGTTTGTGAGGTACCGCCTACTGCTTTACCTTTGTCGTTAAGGCCCGTTCGCTCGTAACGCTTACCCGTCGAGTGGACTCGGTGAGGCTCTCCTGATTTTAGGGGCTCGCCTGCTTAGGTAGGCTCCTCTGCTCTGGGTAGTCCGTTCGCATCAGGGATGTGACTCGAGAAACGAAATCCACTTGAGTGGACAGGCTTGCCCATTTAGATTGGTTCGCCTGAGTGACCCAGTTTGTCAGAAATACCAGACCCACTGAAACGGAGGATATTACGGTCAGAGTGAAGCCCGCCTGAACGTGAGGGTTCACCTGATTTAGCGAGCCCACCAGCGTTGGGAAAGCTGCTCCTCCGTCTTGCACTTTTCAGACCCGAATAATAATTCAGGCCGTCATATGAGGCGAAGGTTTAGGCCTCCTGTTGGGCAAGGATCTATCTTCGCCGCTGGCGGACTCTTCTAGAGAGAGGAGCATCCGTGCGGACCGTGACAGCATGGTTTGCACCAAGATGAACCACCATCTCTTCCTGAGCAGGGGTCTACGAGGGTCGTTTGGCGACCCATCTGGCAGCCTTTTGCCATGTGCCCTTGACCTCTGGCTTGGCCTCGATCAATTCAGAGGGAATAGGCTCCACTGGCGTGACTCGGATAGCGTCCTCAGGTGTGGAGGCTTTGACCGTTTGAGGTCGGCCTCTACGCACAACTCTGTGGCGTTTGTGGGATGCATTGCCACCAGAGGAGGAGGAAGACAAATACTCTTCGTACTTGGCTTGGTCGAACTCGATTTCTAGGGACTCCATGGTCGTCCCGACAACAACCTTGTCGAACTGTGTTGCCACCATTTCGGTTGAGAAAATAGTCTCTCCCACTGTGATCGCCATCTTCTGTAGGTGTAAATTTTGATTTTCCAAAATGGGTGTTTCGTTTGTATTGATAAGAATAGCTTATTACAAACTAATGAATCGAAATTACAATAGAAGCGGAGGGAAGACTCTCCTTGTTTAACGTGGGGACTTTTGTAGCGATATGACGCCTCGCTCAGTTCTCGCACCGAGTCTGCTTCCCTTGGACGATTCGGTCTAGGTTGCTGGTGAGCTTTAGTACGTAGTAGAAGCTCGTGTTGGTCGAGTTCGAGTTTTCAAGTTCAATGGCGGTCAGAGTCGGAAACTGGGAGAAGGTGCTACAGTGCAAGGATCATGCAAAGAGCCCGTCGTTAACTCACCCGAGAGTTGAGAGCTAATGGTCCAGCTAACTGATTGAATTAATCAATTAACTGTGAACCTCTTTCCTATGGCCAGGGGAGGCTCTTAAATAGAGGAGAGACGGCGTGGTCATCCCCTTGAATCATGGGATGTGACCATGTACTGTTGGGAGATACCATGCTTCTCACTTGTACCATGAGCGGCTGCTTGATGGGCTCGGAGCACTGTACTCCTTTCTCTCACGTCATGGGAAATGGGAAGGCCCATCCATGTACGTGATGTAGCAGCTGCCAGGTACTCTGGCGAGTTTGGTGAGTTTGTTGATTACAAGCGAATTTGGCTCTTGACTTGTACAGGTGAGTTCAGCACTTGAGTTAACCTAACTCGTGCGGGCGAGTCAAGCGTGCAGGCGAGTGTAGCGACATCGTGGATTCGACTGGTCGCTCGTACTATGGACGACCGCTTGATGGGTTCGGAGTACTGTGGTCCTTCTCTTCACGTCGTGGGAAGTAGGAAGGCTACCCTGTACATGATATTGCGGCTGCCAGGTACACTGGCGAGTTCATCTATCGCGGGCGAATTTAGCTCTTGACTTGTGCAGGTGAGTCGAGTAAGCAGGCGAATTTTAGTTACTTGGATGATCTTGACTCGTGCGGGCAAGTCAAGCATGCAAGTGAGTTTGGCAATTGCATGGGTTTGACTGGTCATTCGTACTATGGACGACCGCTTGATAGGCTCGAAGTACTGTGCTCCTTCCCTTCATGTCGTGGGAAATGGGAAGGCCCATCCCTGGACGTGATATTATGGCCGCCGAGTACCCTGACGAGTCTGTGGTTAGAACGTTGATCGCCTGGCTGATCGTCTGGGCACGCAGGCAGGTTCGGCTCTTGAGTAAACTTAACTCATGCAGGCGAGTCAAGTGTGCAGGCGAGTTTATGATCGCCTAGTGGATCACCAGCCGCGTGGGCAAATTTGGTGATTGTGTGGTCTTGGCTTATGCTGGTGAGTCAAGCACACGGGTGAGCCTAGTTTTCACATCGTACGGGCGACTCGAATGCGCAGGCGGATTTTAGGCTTATCTGTAAAGGTAATTTTTATCGCCTACAATGACTTTCTATTTTATCGAGATGAAATCTAAACTTTGGTGTAAACCGTGGGGAGGTTTAACTGAGTTGGGGTTTGAGACGACCCTTACTTTTATAGCTTTGATCGTTCAACTTGGGTGGAGGCCTTTCGTTTATCGAAAGGGAATTTTAGTTTTGAAAGTGGACCTCTCGTTCGTTGAATGAATCGAGAGGGGATTTTGGTTTTGGTCCTAACTATAGGAAGGTTTGATCAAAAAATAGTGGGAGTGAAGATACAGATAACAATGGGAATGTTGACTTGTACAAATCACTCAGTAGGGGTTTTCGATGTCAAGTAATAATGACTTAACACGAAGATAGGGGTGCCACGTCAGACCTCAACAGTGGGAGTGTCAAAGGCTTGGACATAGTAGGAGTTTGAGTGGATTTAACCACGAAGAATTTGGTAGGCCCACCGTGATTTGGTTTGATCGATGAGGGATTTTATAGTGGAGGATCATAAGTCATCAAGCACTCCACAACTTAAACTATAGGGGTTTCGTGAGGAAAGATCGAATGGGGTCATCAAATCTCATCTCGATGAAAGAAGGCTCCAAAATACAGCAAGAGGTTCTTAATCATCATTTTATTGTAATTAAGAATGACTTATCCAGACAATGAGTTTTGATCTTTGATAGTCAGCAGATCTTGGGTTATCCTTAGGAACACCATGAATAGCGTTCTCCAGGAACTTCTCGTTAAATAAGTTATCCCGAACATACTACGGATAGTACTTTTTTAGGAACTTTTTATTTATTAGCATCATAAGCTTGTCACTATTTTGAGTGACTAGGCGATATGCGCCACTTGAATAAACTGTCTCTACCACGAATGGTCCTTCCTTTTGGGTTTGAATTTTCCCTTCTTCTTGGAATTGAGGATCATCGATCGTCGAACGGCAATGACCAAATCTCCTTCTTTAAAACTCTGTTGTCAGACTTTCTTATCAAAAGCCCTAGAGGTTCTAGCTTAGTAGAACTGAATCTGCTACTAAACTTCTAGATGCTTTTCATCTAACGCCTCGAGTTTTTCAAGATGTTTTTTATGTTGGTCATCAGTTATCATCCCAGTTGCAAGATCAATATGCTGGGATAGAATTTGAATCTCTAACGGGAGGACGACTTCACACCCATACACCAGAGAATACGAAGTTGCACCAGTAGTCATGCAGACTGTGGTGCGATAGACCCAGAGAGCTTCACCAAGTTTGTCATCCCAGTCTCGCTTAGTTCTCACAAGATTTGACAAAATCTTTATAATTGCTTTGTTAAAGGCCTCAGCCAATCCGTTTGTAGTAGGATTGTATGCTGTTGATGAAACGTTTTTAATCCTAAACTTCCCACAAAATCTGATGAAGGCATTACTGACAAACTGAGGGCTGTTGTCATGCACGATTCGCCTCGGTACACCATATCAATAAATAATGTGGTGTTTGATGAATGTGATGATGTTGCTCGTCTTTACTTCTCTGAGCAGAATAGCTTCGGCCCACTTGGAGAAATAATCAGTAATCGCCAAGATGAAACGGTTGCCTTTAACCGATGGTGGGAAAATAGGGCCAACGATGTCCATTCCCTATCTCTCAAATGTCCATAAAGTGCCCGAAGGGTGTAAATGCTCCAGGGGTTGGTGCATGTAGTTTGCACGCATTTAGCACGCTTGACACTGCCGAACGTAATCAACTGCATACTTGACCATGGTTGGCCATTAATATCCTATTCTTTGAGACAATCACAGAGCTTGGGATCGGGCTGATGTGCATCACAAGTTCCGTCATGTGCTTCTTTGAGATCCTCTTCCGCTTCTTTGGTTGAAAGGCATAGGAGTAGCAAATCATCGTATACGTGACGATACAGTGTCTAGGTCGTTGTGTTATAATAAAATCACGAGGCTCTTCGTCGGACCGAGTCTCTTTCTTTTATATCTTACGGTAAAATACTATGCACGACATAGTTGATAATAGGGAATCGCCATTCTCGAGGCTCGAGTTTAATTCCGGCCGTGTGCGCTTCTTTTGCATCCAAGGTGCAATCTGGTATGAAGAGTTGGTGAGTCCTTAGGGTAACAAATTATTTAGTGTCAGGAGGCTATGCCAGAGACACTGCTTATGTGGCTAGTGCATCTGCATATGTAATTTGGAAACTTAGGACGCACTCGATGTAGAATCCTTCAAACAAGTCTGTCATCTCAATGGCCACTTTATGGTACGAAATCAAGCTCTAGTTTTTGACTTCATACTATCCACGTATTTGGTTGATTACTGGTTGAGAATCGCCGAAAGTTTCAAGGTATTCGACCCTCAACTCTTTGGCGAAACTTAGTCCAATGAGCAGCACGTTGTATTTGGCTACGTTATTAGAAAACATCCCTATCAATGAATAGGCTCGGGGTATCACATGCTTCTCTGGGAAAACTAGGACAACTCTGACCCCGCAGAAATTCTTGAATTACTAGGAGCGCTTGCCGTATTGGTCAATTCTAGAATTACCAGGAGCGCTTGCCGTATTGGTCACTCGAGAGGCCTTGTTGAAGTACAATTGCCACACCTGTTGATGCAACGTAGTGTTGACTTTGTGGGTTTCATATGGTAAATCTTCATATAATTCGGCTGTATCCGCTATAGGGTTAGCCGCCAGAAGATCAAAAATTGTTTGTCCTTTAATTGACTTCTGTTGCTTGAAATGCAAGTTGTATTAGGATAGAAGGAGGGCCTATTTGGCCAATCACCAATTCATGGAGGTCGGTTATGTCATGAATACTCGAACTGGATTAACGTTTGAGATGACATAAATCGTCTACCCGACGAGGTAGTGTCGCATCCTCTGGATGGCGAACACCAAAGCGAGACATTCCTTTTCGATCATTGGGTACCAAGATTCGGCAAATACGAAAGTTTGACTTAGGTAATATATTGCCTACTCGTGACCATTGTCATTGTCTTGTGCAAGCAAAGCACTTAACGAGTGGTTCATCACCTTGATGTAAATCAAGAACGGTTTATCCGATTTTGATGCTACGAGAACAGGAGGATTTGAGAGATATGACTTATTATCTTCAAACGCCTTCTGACAGGCGTCGTCCCAGATAAAAGATACACCCTTCTTTCTGAGCTTCGAGAATCGTTGACATTTCCCGAACAAGTTCGAGATGAATCTCCGGATGTAAGCTAATCTTCCTTGTAGTCCCCTAACTTCCTTGATGTTTCTTGGGGGTTGCAATTTATTTATTACCTTCACTTTGTTGGGGTCAATATGGATGCCCTTCGTGGTGATGACAAATCCAAAGAATTTGCCGTTGGACATTCTAAGGAAAGACTTGGTAGGGTTCATCTTCAATTGATGACTTCGCATGAGGTCGAACATTGTCATCAAGTCTTTAATGTGGTCGTCTCTGTTGCGGCTTTTAACGACCAAATTATAAAAGTAGCATTCGACGGTCTTCTAGAGATGTTCCTGAAAAATCTTCGTCATCGCTCGTTGGTATGTAGCGCCTGTGTTCTTCAAGCCAAAGGGCATGATTGTGTAGCAGAAGACGCCGAGAGGTGTTCTTAAAGCAGTATTTTTCTCATCATCTGGATAGATCTTGATTTGATTGTATCATGAGAATCCGTCTATAAATGACATTCTCTCGAATCCACACGTGTTGTTGATGATGACATCCATGATAGGGAGAGGAAAGTCGTATTTCAGTTACGCGGTGTTTAGGTCTTTGAAGTCAATGCAGATCCAGATCTTCCCATTCTTCTTTAGAACTGAAACTATGTTCGCAAGCTAATCGGGATGTTGCTCTTCCCGAACGAAACATGAATTGATCAGCTTTTTGACTTCAGCCTCAATTGCCTCCATAATCTGTGGACGAAATTATCTTTGCTGTTGCTTAATAGGTTTAGCATCCGTTTTGATGTTAAGACTATGCATCACCACATTCGGATCAAGTCCTGGCATGTCTTCATAGTTCCAGGTGAAAACATCGATATACTCTCTAATGAGAGCATTCAACTCTTCTTTCTCATCTGGTTGAAGGCTATCACTTACGAATATTGGTTTTGGGTTGGCTTCGTCACCCATGTTTACCTGAACCACTTTATCCTCGGTGGGAGGCTCTCTTTGTTCCAACCGGTCACCATATTGGATATTCATGTGGTGGATTCATGGGTCTTTCCAAAAGTAAGTTATAGGAGGTCTCTTCGTTGATTACGTAACATGTGACTTCTGATTTCAGATCTCTAAATTGGCACTTCACCCGGATTTTACCCAATGGTCTGGACCCACTGGTGTTAAATCTGTATATAACGGTGCCTGTTGAAGCCAACTTACTGGCAAGAATTTCAAGATTGTACATCATTCAAAGTGGCATGATGCTGATAGCGGAACCCGGATCGACTTAGATCTGATTGACAACGCTATAACCGATGTATCCAGTGAAATACAATAGTCTGTCGCGCTTCGAATTCCTTACTTGCATGTCCTCCTTAGTGAAAGTGACACACAAGAATTATTTGGCCGTTAGGAGCCGTGTGTGTGGCTCTAGCCCTTTCTGGCATTGTCCGTGAGGATCCTTATTAATTTTCCTCATCCCTACCCTTGTCACAGGTTCTGGTTGAAACCATGTGAGGGGAACAAAGCCGAAACTGATGCTTACTGCGTTTACACCCACTTTCTTTTCCTTGGGTTGCTTCGCAGTGATAATCCCAATGTCAATCAAGGCTTGAATTTTATCCTTGAGAGCATAGCACGTCTTGGTGGGATGATGAACTGCTCTGTAGAACACGTAGTACTGTGGATCTATAGTCTTCTTAGCTCCCTCGTGATCGGTGATTGGAGGTAGTTTGTTCTTGTTGTTTTCTAACAAGTATTTAAAAATACCGGGGACCTCCTCTTCATTAAAGGAGTATTCCTTCGAGAACTTTGGCTCCGCCTTCTGTTGCCTTGGAGGTCGTTGCTGCCATTGAGGCGATTGCTGCTTGGGCGCTTGTTGTTGTGGCTGTTGTTGGGGTTGTAATTGGAATGCTTGATTGTATCGACCGCATTCGCCTGCGCTTTCCCTTTACAACAAGGGGTGAAGTTCTATTTTGGGGACATTAGTTGCGAGTTGACTTCTTTCAGCTTTCTTCCTTTTGAGGAAGCGTTCAGCTTGCTCCCCACGTACTTTCAACTCCTTCCAAGTCTTAGATGGTATGATGCCCATAGTTTCTAGCACGTCCAAGGAAATGTTGTTATGACATGTTTGGAGGATGAATCCCTCTATGACCAGATCCCGACAGTTTATCGCCTTATTCCGGAAGCGCTTGACGAAGTTCTCAACTGATCCTTCGTCTTTTTGTTTCTCATCAAATAGTGTCCCGATTGACACCTTCGTGTCATCATCGAAGAAGTTGGTCAGAAACATGCTCTCCATGTCATGCCAGTTGTTGATACTTCCCAACTTGAGACGAAGGTACCAGTCAAAGGCAGCCGCATGAAGGGTCCCCACGAATGATCATACCTTCAGAGGTTCATTGCCTGATATGACCCCTAGGTGGGACTTGAAGTAAATCAAGTGTTGAGTGGGCGAACATCTTCCGTTGAATGGCGTCAGTTAATTAGGTTGAACTTCGTCGGGTACAGAATTAATTAAACTCCCTCGAATAAGGACATGGAATGCCTGTCTTCTTTACCTCTTGAGTAGACATCAAAGTATTAATTTTGCTTTCGAGGTCTTTCATCTTTATATCTTCGCTTGCATCTTTCTTCGGGCGACCTTGAAGAGGAATGGTAGGACCACCCCTAGTGTTGGTGTTGTTGGTGGGGCTACCCCCAGCCTTGAGGCTATCTTCAACATCTTTATCATCGGGAGAGGTATCGACATTGATATTCTCCTCCACTTCTGAGTCGCTATCTACCTGATTGGTGGTATGGCGGTAACTAGATTCACCACGCTGATTTGACAACTCTTGGAGCTGAAGGGCATGTAAATCCTTGACCTGTTCTATGGCCATCTCCGTCTCGATTTTGAAATCATCCTTCTGCTTACTCAAGGCTTCTTGAAGGAGTTGGGCCATCTGCTCAGTAGTGATCATGAATGCTTCTCGAGATCGCCCCGTACTAGACACGGTGTTATCAAAGCCAATTGCGGAGCATGTATGTGATGTTTCATCATCCAAAGATCATCCTCTACTCAGTCTAGGTTAGATAGTCCCGGATCATAGCCAAGTAAGGTGCTGAGATGCTCTAGGGAAAGGATCAGGACTGGGATGCCGAATTGACTTCCCCTTATTGACCATATTAATGGTGACTTCTGGAAGTTCGACACCCTTACCAACTGATCTTCGCTTACGGAAGCGCCTTGGCTTAAGTTTGGACACTCAAGTAGAGAGCCTTTCGAATACCGAGACCCTCCGTGGAGCGGTCTTGGGCAGCTACATTCTGATAATACTGCCCTGATTAATCTCTCAAAAGGATAATGAGAGTCTATTTCTAGGGTATTTCTCTTTCGAGACTCACCCTCAGTCTGATAGTACAACTCGTCGGCGTTACAGCCAGAGCAGCCTATTAGCTGTTCACTTGTTCCTTCAGGTATAACATTGTCATCTGTCGGACGCCTCTTCATCTGATTAGATAACGCCTTGTTGGCATTCACAAGAGTCACTCATTTGGAGTCACACCTTTGTAAGGGTGAAACCCTAACGGGCTCCTGTTTTTCTGCACTCACCCCCAAGTGGGTGGTTACAGGAATAGTCTTATTGAGAGATCATGTACAACCCCCAGTCTGAAGAATCGCTCAGGATTTGTTCGCTGGTCCCAAGCATTCTTTAACGGGAGTTTTGCCTCGATCTTTGTGTAGTCCCAGACGATCCTTCAATGAAATTTTTAATTTGGAGAGATCCACGCTGTCATAGGGCTTCACCGAAGATGCAGGAGCAGGAGGAGCAAGATCTGAAGTTGATGAAGGCTGAGGAGCAGCCTTGGTGTAACAACCGTAAAATTTCGATACGTATATAAAATATTAAACTTTATTTTATTAATATTTTTCTCAATTTCTGGAATGTTATGAGTTTTTAAAAAAAATAAGTAAATAAAATATATAGCCCTAAAATTATTAATTCTGTGAAATATTAATTTATAGTTATAATGAATAAATTAAATAATTATTTTAACTATTGATACTATTAATAATTTTTTTATGTAAACTTGAGCTTAGTACATTAGTACATATACAAATATATGAATATTTAGTTATTAAATTATTTATTAATATTATTATTCTGAATATCTTGCAAATATAATTCCATAATCTTCTTTCCCCTTAATTTTCTCTCATTTGAATTCCTACCATAATCTCCCTAATCAATTCCCTAATCAATTTTCCAATCACCCATAATCCCGTTTATCTCATTCCTTATTAACCATGTGATTCTCTCTTTCATTCTTATTTTAAAGTGTACTCTCTCCCCCCTCAAAAGAACCCACACCAGATCAACCTCCTCCTCCTTCTCTCTCGTTCACGAAACCCAACACCAACCCTAATCTCTCTCCCTTCGTTCCCTCTGTCCATCAGCTCACCCCCAAAGAAACCCAACCCCTCTTCTCTCCTTCATCCTCCAAAGAACCCAACTCACTAGTGTAGGCATATAAAACTGCCTATAGGTCCCTTAACACAGCTCGACGACGCCGATCGACAAACAGACCATCGGGCGATGTATTTAAACACGACCGTTAGCCCGCAAACACCGAAGCGAAACGATACGCGACGAAGCGGACTAACGAGGCTACGAAGCTGACGAACCGCACGCAAACAAC
>BQKN01046736.1:0-12283 GCA_022839385.1 Asparagus kiusianus | reverse complement strand
AGTTTGTTACACGGACACGGAGGCGTCTCAAGTTTGTTACACGGACAAGGGGTGTCTCAAGGCTTTTTTACGGATAAGATTTGTTATGGCAGCCCCTAGGGCCTCCTCTTGCCTATAAATAGGACCCTTAGGCCTTCATTTTGTGGATCTGGAATTTTAGAGAGCATAGGCGAAGCCCTGCTGCAGCGACGAGTGATCGAGCCCTCTACAGCAAAGGAGACTTCCTCTTCATTCCCCCTTCTCTTTTCCCTTAGTGTTGCCCCTTGGCAGTGATACTAAGAAGAGCAAATATCTCGATTTATCCGAGATAGGAGCTTTGAGTTTCTAGATCTCACGCGGATCGACGAAACTCTGCCGGATTTTCCCAGAACGGATCTGATCGACCGGTGGTCCACGGATATCAACATCCCCGTCACAGGCAAAAGACCCACGCAAGCAAGACCGCACCCAAACGGGATCTTGTGTTTATTTTCGATAAAGTTGTAATCTTGGTTTTGTTGCGCAAGGAGATCTTATAAAAAGATCGACTTTTTATTTCATTCTTGTTGTAACAACTGAAGTTGTGACAAATTTGAAGAGCAATGAAAACAGCAACTTTTCCCGAAAACAAGCTGGCGACCACAGTGGGAGCCGCCGATCTCGCTGCCGAGATCATGGTAACGCAACCGGCAATCAAGATCCGGGTGAATGAAGAGATCGAATACGAGTTCGATCAGCAGAAGTTCGAAGAGTACCTCTCTTCCGCCTCCTCCAGATCCGCCTCTCCGAATAGGCGTGGGAAGACTCCATCTCCCAGAAGGGCTCGCGGGATCTCTAGCTCAAAGATCCAAGATCCCGTCGCCGTTGCTACGCCTGCACCACGCAACATCCCCGTGTCGTTCAGCGTGGTCGAGGCTGCAAATCCGGCTCTCCCTTCCGCCACAAAGGCGATTGTTGATGCTACTCCAGCTCTGTCGAAGAGAGCCCGCCAAAGACGACGTCAACGCCTCGCCCAACAACAAGCCAAAGCCGCTGAATTGATGGACGGGATCCGCTACAAGGAGGATCTAAAGTCCAGGTACCACCGAGAACAACAACGGCAAACAATCAACTCCTCCTCCAAAACTGAAGCGAACGAATGGGTTCGTGTCAAGAGGAATCGCTCCACCCTCGAGGAGCGAATCAAGAAGCGTCGGGCGTTGCTCGTACATGCCCAACTCCTCCTAAAGAAAGCGGAGGAGATGCAGAAAGGAGAGGCGGTCAAAAAGCCGCCTACAAACAAGTTGGTGTGGGTACCCAAGTCGAAACCAGCACCTTCAACAAAGATGGGTAGAGTTATCGCCCGAAATCTTCCAAATCCAGATGATGTTCCTCCTGTTCCGCCACCTTCAACGGAGCCAGGTAAGAACGGGGACCCTTCAAGATCCAGGGTTCCTTTGATAGGTCGCCTCGGTCCTTTACCAGAGAATCGAGGTAGAGTACCTATCAAGGAAAGACTGGGACCATTGAAAGATCCCCAAGTTATAAATCAGACCGGGGGTCGAATTAATCCCCCCAAGAAAGATGTCAAAGGGAAAACCCCTATCACCGACCGCATTGGGTTGCGAGTCGAAGTACAAGAGCCCGTTCAGTTTCTACGCTCACAAAAGCGTAAACTTGAACGGGCCACTTTTGAAAAAGCTAACAAAGCATCGAATTCCCAAAGGGAAGCACACTCATCTGATGATGATGGTGTTATACCGGGGAGCACATGCCAACACTCTATAGGTTGCTCCAGTTATCAAACTGATGAGTTGTACTATAGAGCTGGGGGTATGGAAAAATCTCGGAAGAGATATGTGCAGGACATGGAGTCTCGCTGCCCGTGCGCCAACATAATCAAGGTGGTGCTATCAGAATGCTGCTGTGATGGAACCCCAAGGAGAGTCTCGGTGTTCGAAAGAATTTCTAAGCCAAGGCGTTTCCACAAGAAGAAATCCGTCCGCCAAGAAGACGAATATCTAAGAGTGTCAGCTAACATGGCCGGCAGGGGGAAATCAACCAGATATTTCAACCTGGATCAGCTTGCCGAGGTATCCCGATGCATGACGCGGTTGCCACCAGGAACCAATGGCCGGAAGAATTACCAAAGAGTACAAAAGGGGCTTTCTCTAGAAGAAGAGGAGTCTGATGCTGATTCAGATTCTTGCTCGGCCATAGCGTCTGATGACACGGCTTCGAGTGCGGGGCAACCTTATGAATCGCTTATGATTAGTGCTGAACAAGTAACTAAGATACTTGAAGAGGCCCTGGCTAAGCAGAAGGAGAGCTTCAAGTTCGAGATGGAGATGGCCATGCAACGAATGAGAGAGATGCACGACCAACAAATTGCGGCGCTGACGGTTCACCAAGCAGAGCCTAATCAACGCAATCAAGATGAGAATGTGCGGGAAGGAGATAACGTCAATATCCCTCCTGTCAACAACAACAACGGGGTTGGTCCCACAGACGATGGTGCTAAAGAGGACCACATCACCTCTTCCCAAGGCCACTCGAAGGCAGATACGAGTGAGGACAAGAAGATGAAGGACTTGGAGAGCAAAATCAACGCGTTGATGAACGCTCAAGAAGTAAAGAGGTCCGGTATACCCTGTCCCTACCCAAGGGAATGGGAATCAATCCCATATCCGGCAAAGTTTAATTTAATTAACTTTACGCCGTTTGATGGGAAGGGTTCCCCTACCCAACACTTGATATATTTCAAGTCTCATCTAGGAATCATTTCTGGAAATGAGCCTCTTATGGTGCGGTCATTCGTCGGCACTCTTCGCGGAGCAGCCTTCGATTGGTATCACCGTCTCAAGCCTGGGAGTATCAGCAGCTGGGATGACATGGAGGATATGTTCTTAACAAATTTCTTTAATGATGACACCAAAATTTCGATCGGCACGCTATTCGACGAAAAGCAGAAGAATGGCGAGACGGTCGAAAATTTCGTGAAAAGATTCCGAAATAAAGCAATGAATTGCAGGGACCCAGTCAGCGAGGATTTTATCCTCGAAACTTGCCACAACAATCTGACGTTGGACGTCCTTGAAGCCATGGGAATGGCGCCACTAAAGACCTGGAAGGACCTGAAGGTGCGGGGAGAAAGAGCCGAGCGATTCCTCAAAAGGAAGAAGGCCGAAAGAGGGCAAATCACAGGTAACGCTCCAAAGCAAAACTTTGTCCCTAAGGGCAAAGGAAAGGCGCATGCGAATGCTGTGAACGCGAACCAAATATTTGAGGTGCAAGCACAGCCGCAACAGCAGCAACAGAAGGCGCCTTAACAATCAATGTGGCAACAACAGCCCCAGAAGCAAAAGGCCGCGGAGCCGAAGTTCCCCAAGGTCTATTCATTCAAGGAGGATGAAGTTCCCGGTATTTTCAAATACCTCGTCGAGAACAACAAGATCAAGTTGCCTCCGATTCAGGATCAAGAAGATGCCAAGAGAGTCAATGATCCAAAGTACTGCGCATTTCACCGAGCGGTGCACCATCCTACCAAGGTATGCTACGCTCTTAAAGATAAGATTCAAGCCCTAATCGATGTTGGGGTTATCACTATGAAGCAACCCAAGGAGAAGAATGTGGGTGCGAATACAGTATCCATCAGCTTTGGGTCTGTTCCTTCGAGCTAGTTTCAACATGAGCCAGTAATCAACGCAGCAGTGAAGACGGTGAATGATGATCCTCACAAGCAGCGCCAGAAAGGGCTCGTACCACACACGGCCCCGAACGGCGAAATTCTGTGGGTTCACCCGGACTTGATCACAGATGAACAATGGACTGCGACTTCTTCTAAGAAAAAGTCGAAAAGAAAGGGTAAATCCTGTCATGGAGCTTCTGCTATACCAGGGGTGGATGACGACAGAATTCCGACCTTCCCGCTCTCTGAAGACGAACAGGAGGCCTTCGCAACCCGAAGCGGGAACGAATATCACTACAAGTACCCGGATGCTTCCGAGCTATTGGGCACCAAAACCCCACCTTCCAAGACGCTGGCAGAACTGGGGATTGCAGCAACTCCCCCAACGCCGGTAGCTATGGAGAAAGTCCCGCAAAAGGAGAAAGGGAAAGAGCCCGTATGACAAGAAGCTCAAAACCCGAGGCAGTCTCGATTCAATCATCCGATTGGGAGAGACAAACCGGGAAATGCAAGCTCTCCACCCCATTTCGATATCATGGCGCAGTTGGCTAACATCCCAGCTCGGATAACCCTATACGAGTTGCTGCGTCTGTCAAAAGATACAAGGAAAGTATTACAGGAGGCCTTGAGCGATTCTGAAGCCTTCCTGACTCGGATCAAACCATCTCCTGAGGAACCGGAGTCGTCAGTTCAGCACTGCAATCTCGCGGCTCATCATTTTCCCTGCATCTCATTCACCAAAGAAGACATGCAGACGAAGAACTCAAAGCATGATAGGCCCTTGTATTTCACCGGGCACATTGGCTCCAGCATGGTCAACCGGATCCAAGTCGATCCGGGTTCCGCTGTTAGCATCATGCCATTCCGATTGATGCATCATCTCGGGATCCCGACTAGCAAATTAGCCTCCACTGGCACGACGATTTATGGATTCAACACCAGCGGGTCCAAACCCCTGGGGAAGATCCGAATCAAGTGCCAGATCGGGGATTTGAAGTCGGAAATTACTTGCTATGTGATTGACGCGGAAACATCCTATAACTTACTGTTGGGTCAACCTTGGATCCACGGTAACCTTATAGTCCCGTCAACTCTGCATCAATGCCTCAAATATGTAGGCACAAATAATGAAGTTAAGACGGTGGTCGCGGATAAGCAACCGTTTAAGGGATTGGAGAACTATTTCACCGATTCCCTTTTATACAGTGCTGAATCCGATACTGAACCATCGGTCCAGGGGACGGACAGCGGTGATGAAGCTGATACCGAAGCCGGGCTTGATTACGATGGTGGTTTTGTTCTTAATGACATTATACCCATTGTAATCAATCTTGACGATGATAAATCATCGGAGAATAGTTGTAATTAGCATCTTGCCGAAGAACTATCAATAAATGATGATTTAGAGTACTCGATGTGTCTCGATAATGTCACTAAAGAACTCTATGATAACCCTGATTTGTATATGCCTCTTCAATCATTTTGCATGATAAAAAAGCAGGTACACGACCCTCGCGGAACGACGCTTGTCATCCCCGCAGGGATTGGGGGTGGAAAGGAGGTCGTCTACGGCAAAGGAAGAAAATCTCCGATACCCGACCACTTCTTGGAAGAGGAAGACGACGACGATAAACCTACCCCTCATCTGTTCAGATATGATGCGAAAGCGCACAATATGATGGAAAAGCAGGGATATGACTTCAAGCTCGGAGAGGGTCTTTTCTTTGGTCGAGGTCCGCGAGTTCCACCTCGAATGGCCTGTGTACCAAAAGGAAAACCCGATGATTATTATCGCCACAAAAGGGGCCTAGGATATGTCTCCTCATCCGACGACGAATGTTGCTGGCAAGTTATCGATCAGATTGCTAACAAGGCTAGAAAAGGATACTCTTCTGACTCTTCGGCTTGGGATTCCGACGCTAGTCTTGGTGAAATGTTTAAAAAGCTAATGTCGAACATGGTCACGGTTGATCCAACGACAATAGAAGAGGATGACCAGATGCCAACATGGGAAGATCCGTGGGTTCATCACTTAAGTATGCAGTACGGTGATAGGTTCGAACAGAGAGAGCCTCCTACCGAAGATCAAGTAGTCCAAGTGAATATGGGAAGCAAGGAAAATCCGAAGCCGATATTCATTAGCGACAGTCTCCTACCTGAGGAGAAAGAAGAGTTAATCTCTCTTATCCGGGAGTACATCGATGTGTTCGCCTGGAATTATGAAGACATGCCAGGGCTCGATCCAAACGTAGCAGTGCATCGTCTCAACATTAAGCCGGATGTCAAACCTGTCAAACAACAACAAAGACGGTTTCGTCCGCAAATGATGGAGGCGATCGAAGCTGAAGTTAAAAAGCTCGTCGACTCAGGATTCATTAGAAAAGAGCAACATCCAGAATGGCTTGCTAATATTGTCCCGGTCCTTAAGAAGAACGGGAAGATCAGGATATGCATCGACTTCAGGGACCTCAATGCTGCTTGCCCAAAAGATGATTTTCCTCTTCCCATCACGGATGTTATCATCGACAACACGTGCGGGTTCGAGAGGATGTCCTTTATGGATGGTTTCTCTGGTTATAACCAGATAAAGATGCATCCAGATGATGAAAAGCATACTGCATTTAGAACGCCTCTCGGCGTCTTCTGCTACACAGTCATGCCATTCGGCTTGAAGAATGCAGGTGCTACATATCAGCGAGCTATGTCGAAGATCTTTCAGGAGCATCTTCGAAAGACTGTTGTAGGCGTATAAAATTGCCTATAGGTCCCACAACACAGCTCGACACGGTGATTCGACAAATCAACGAACCATCGAGTGACGAGGCGACGAGGTCAATAAATTGCACGCAAACAATGTCAATCGCGTGCGGAATCAATCCAACGGTTCGGGGAGTCAACGAGTCGTCCAACTAAGAGCGAACTCGGATGAATCACGATCGAATCAAGATTGGTTTCAGACTCGAACTCAGAAGCGGATTAACTGCCATATCTGGAATCAAGTCAACAAATCGATTCCAGACCAAGTCAACCACAAACCGAATCGAATCCGAACAACGGAGAACCGGAAACACCGAAAAACGACGAAACGGACAAAACACCCGGGTACTCGGACTAAACCGAGCCACCCCAAGGTGGCCGGCAAACCCCCCTCCCCCCTGAGGTAGCTCGGTGGCCGAGCCACCCCAGGGTGGCTCGGCATGAGCCGAGCCACCACAAGGTGGCCGGCAAACCCCCCTCCCCCTTTTGGTGTTCTGGCACGTGCACGAGCACAGGTTTGTTTGCCTATAAATAGGCCAAGGGTGTTTTATTTTGAAAGGTTGGATTTTGAAGGAGGCGAAGCCCTGCAGGATTGAAATCTCAGATCTAAACAAGATTCAAACTTTAAGACTTCGAAGACTTGCTCATCCGGATCTGGTGCTCGGCGATCATCAACGCCAAATTAGGCAGAAGTTCGAGAGGACCGGATCGGGAGATCTACGTTGCTATACTCCGGATCTAAGCTTGGTTCTTAGATCCTGAGATTGAGCGGTTGTTTCCTTGGTGAAACAATCCCTCCGGCTATTATCTCCCTTGGTGGAATAATACCCGTTATACTGTGTAGATCTGCCCGGATCTGGATCTAGCGGTGGTCCACGGCAAATAACCCCGGCGCAGGCAAAGAACCCACCAAAGCGAGTGACCGCAAAACAGGAGCTCGCGATTCGTTCGATAAAGAAGGAAACAAGTTGTAATTTTTCTTTATTTGTATTTTGATTTTCATTGTAACTGGCTCTTATAAAATGACCGGATCTTTGTAACTCGATAAACGATTATTAAAGTGTACAATGATATCAACAATGAAGAAAGCAACAGATTTTCCCGCGAACAATCTGGCGACCACAGTGGGAGCCACCGATCTCGTCGACGAGATCGTTGCGTCGCAGCCGCGGATCTTGATCCCGGTCGAGGAGGAGGTCAAGTACAAATTCGACTAACAGAAGTTCGAGGAGTATCTGTCATCCTCGTCCGGATCCGCCTCCCCTCGCAAGTCCAAGAAGTCTTCAAAGTCCCCCTCCAGGAGAAAGATCCGTTGGTATGAAGAAGTTGAGAATACCAACGAAGATCTCACCCCAATTGATGCCGAAGTTGCATTGGGTGAAGCTCCACCAACCTCCAACCAGGTCGGATCTGCTCTAGCCAACTCTTCTGCCACAGAAGGCGTGATGACTCTCTCGAAGAGAGCCCGCCAAAGGCAACGTCAACGGCTTGCGAAACAATTCGCAAAGGCGATGGAATCCGTGGACGGAGTCTGTTACAAGGCGGATCTGAAGAGCAAAAGAGGCAAACAGCCTCAACAGCAGATAAATGGCGCCTCTTCCAAGTTGCCAACAACAGAATGGGTCCGTGTCAAACGGAACCGCTCAACGCTGGAAGAACGCATTCGCAAGCGCCGTGTATTATCAGCGCAAGCACGGGCTCGAGTCGAGGAAGCCCGTAGGAAGCTGCAGAATGGAGTGGTCAAGAAATCGCCACCAACTCGCAAAGTATGGAGGCCTAAGTCTGAAGCGGCGATTCAGACTAAGGAACAATCCATGCAGCCTTCAAAATGAGTTCAACCTCCCGAACCATCCCGGAGAAGGAAGTCAATCTTGGAGCGCCTCGGTCCAATTCCCGACGAGCGCAGCAAAGTTCATGAACGCTTAGGCCCTATGAAGAAGTCCCGAATGAATCAACATGCTGGGGGTCGCCATGATCCTCAACATGATAAGGAGTTCACGGCGCCCGAGCGCACTAACTTGCGCATTGATGTTCGGGAACCCGTCGAAGATTCACGCCCACAAAGGCGCGTTTCGAGACGCGTAACCTTTGAAAGCCCAAAGAAGGCAATTCGCCCCTAGAAGGAAACGTTGTCGTCCGATGACGATAACGTTATACCTGGGAAATCGTGCCAACATGCGATAGGTTGCTTCGACTTTCATACGGACGAGCTGTACTATCGTGCTGGGGGTACGAACAGAGCCAGAAAGAGAAGTCCTCGTAGGCTCGAGACTCAGTGCCCCTGTTCCAAACTCATTCGGGCGGTATTGTCTCAGTGTAATTGCACTAAGATGGTCCCCGAAAGGGTTTCGGTGTTCGAAAGGCTCAGCACTGAAACGCCAAAGCCAAGGCCTAAGCGTTTCCGACGAAGGAGAGCGGTGGTTGAAGACGGAGAATTTCCAAGAGTCACCGCTAACGTGACCAGCAAAAGGACATCGACACGGGATGATTTCGAGTCGATTTTGAAAGCGTCACGGCGTCTAACCCGTCTGCAGTCCGGAGCCATCGCACGAGGAACTTATGGTAGGGTTCGGATAAGTCCACCTTCAGAGGATGAGGAATCAGATGCATGCTCTGCGTTGCGTCTGATAACACCGTATCCAGCAAAGGAGAACCCCACGAGTCGCTGATGATAAGCGCAGAACAAGTGGCCAAGATGCTCGAAGATGCTATGGCCAAACAACAGGAAAGCTTCAGGCTCGAGATGCAGATGGCCATGCAGACCATGAAAGAGATGCATGACCAGCAAATCCAAGCGCTGACGAACCTGCAAGGCGAACAAAGCCACCGCAATCGAGTTGTTCAGGAAGTTGAACATACGGATGCGGATGACGCTCATAATGCCAGCGACCCTCCCATCAACGCAGGGGGTGGTAGTGAGGATGCCAACGAAGATACAAGGGAAAACTTGAAGATCAAGAACCTCGAAAGCAAGATCAATACGTTGATGTCCGCTCAAGAGGTGAAGAAAACGGGCATTCCTTGTCCATACCCGAGGTTGTGGGAGTCAATCCCCTATCCGGCGAAGTTTAGTCTAATCAACTTCACGCCGTTCGATGGAAGGGGTTCCCCCACCCAGCATTTGATTTATTTCAAATCGCACCTGGGTGTTATCTCTGGCAACGAGCCTCTGATAGTGCGGTCATTCGTTAGCACTCTTCGCGGAGCCGCCTTCGATTGGTACCGCCGCCTCAAGCCAGGAAGCATGAATAGCTGGGACGACATGGAGACAAAATTCCTCGCTAACTTCTTCGACGACGACACCGAGATATCCATCGGGTCATTGCTCGACGAGAAACAAAAGGACGGGGAATTAGTGGACACCTTCGTCAAGAGGTTCCGGAACAAAGTAATAAACTGTCGGGACCCGATCACTGAGGAGTTCATTCTCCAGACTTGCCACAACAACCTCGCATTGGACGTGTTGGAAGCAATGGGAACAGCACCGTCCAATAATTGGAAAGACTTGAAGGTCCGAGGTGAACAAGCCGAACGCTTCCTCCGAAGGAAGAGAGCCGAGTGGAGTCAATCGACTACAAATCCTCCGAACTCGAACTTTGCCTCCCGTGGTAAGGGCAAGACACCCGCAACGACTGTCGAGGCTAATCAAACATCGCAACAGCAGTCCCGGAGGCAGCAAAAGACTTCGGATCAGAGGCCTCAAAAAGAGTACTCCTTCAAGGACGAAGATGTTCCAGCCATCTTCAAATCTCTCCTTGACAATAACAAGATCAAGCTCCCACCGATCACGATTCAGGAGGAAGCTGACGATATTGCGGATCCGAAGTACTGCGCATACCACAGGAGGATCCTTCACCCAACCAAGGCGTGCTTTACACTCAAGAATAGCATCCAAACCTTGGTTGAAGCCGGCGTCATAACGCTAGAGTGAGCCAGTTAAAAAAACGGCAAAACTACGACCGGTATAAGAGTATAAACTGCTTCCTAAAACTCCAGTGGGTGCACGAGTATAAACTGTATCCCCTAACTCCGACCGGTATAAGAGTATAAACTGCTTCCTGACACTCCGAAGAGTACATGAGTATAAACTGCTTCTCAATCCTCCGACCGGTATAAGAGGTTAAACTGCTCCCTGATACTCCAATAGGTATATGAGTCTAAACTATTTCCTTTCTTCCACGGGAAGTTCCTGGAGAGTGTCATGCGTGGTGTTCTTAAGGATAACCCGATCGTGCGTCTAATTCAATGATACACCCAGTTTTGTAAAGAAAGCTGGGGGTGGATAATTCAAGTAACGGGAAGTTCCCGGAAGAATGTTAAATGTAATATTCTTAGGGATAACCCGGTCATATAACTGATTGTAATGTCAAACCCAGCGTTGCAAAGAAAGCTGGGGGTGGATAATTCAAGTAATGGGAAATTCCCGGAAGAATGTTAAAAGTAATATTCTTAGGGATAACCCGATCATCATGAATCCATTCAAACTTCCGCTATGTTCGTGCACTCAACACTTTCATTGTTAGAGTCCGGATATAATGCTTACAATTCTGATTTATCAATAATTGACGAATTGTCAAAACCCTTTTTTGTTAAGTCTTTATCACTTAACATCAGGAACCCCCTATGAGTGATTTGTACGAATCAACATTCCTACAGTGGTTTGTACTCTCACTCTCACTCCTATTTGGTCAAACCTTCCTACAGTTAGGACCACGACAAAAATCCCCTCTCGATTCCTTCAATGAACGAGAGGCCCACAAATTGAACGGTCAAACCTTCCTACAGTTAGGATCGTCTCAAACCTCCTGCTTGGTCAAACCTTCCTACAGTTAGGACCAAAACCAAAATCCCGTCTCGATTCCTTCAATGAACGAGAGGTCCACTTTCAAATTGGGCGATTAAACCTTCCTACAGTTAGGATCGTCTCAAACCTCCCATTTGGTCAAACCTTCCTACAGTTAGGACCACGACAAAAATCCCCTCTCGATTCCTTCAATGAACGAGAGGCCCACAAATTGAACGGTCAAACTTTTCTACAGTTAGGATCGTCTCAAACCTCCCATTTGGTCAAACCTTCCCACAGTTAGGGCCATAACCAAAATCCCCTCTCGATTCCTCCAATGAACGAGAGGTCCACTTTCAAATCGAGTGATCAAACCTTCCTACAGTTTGGGTCATCTCAAACTCTCGCTTGGTCAAACCTTCCTACAGTTAGGACCAAAACCACAATTCACTCTCGATAAACGAGAAACTCATCTTTAGTTCGGTAATCAAACCTTCTGACAGTTAGGGTTATCCGAATCTTTTCGATTCTCGGAGTGGAGATCCCACTCTTAGTTTCACCTTTCCGGATTCTTGGGGTGGAGATCCCACCTCAAGTCTCCTGTCCAACCGGGAATAGAATATAAAATTCTTCCTTCCCACGCCAATCCTTTTCTAAGAATTTAGGATTCATCTTAGGAAGTTTATCCCGAATCCTAAGCAGGGATAAGTCTGCGCCTAACACGCGCTGCCGGTTTAGTCTTTCTCCGAAGAAGAAGACACCAGAGTTCGATTCTGGGGTATTTTATCCTGAAACCTAAGTAAGGATAAGTCTGCGCCTAACACGCGCTGCTGGTTAGTTCTTAACCGTTAAAAAGAACACCCGTCCGCATATTCAACATTGTGGCAGGTTGTTATTAATAACACCGAAATCCATGCTTCACACGCATGGGGAATTTTATTCTGAATCCTAAGAAAGGATATGTCGACGCCTAAAACGCGTCGCCGGTTTGGTCTTTTTCCGATTGAAAAAGATACCAGAGTTCGATTCTGGGGACCTTTATCCCAAAGCCTAAGTAGGGATAAGTCAACGTCTAATACACGTTACTGGGTAGCCTA
>BQKN01046735.1:0-10553 GCA_022839385.1 Asparagus kiusianus | reverse complement strand
TAGCATTGAGAGGGGGAGTGTGGTTGGGGTTGTGGTGGGTGGTGTGCCCCTAACATTATTTATTTTAAAAAGAAACTCGAGCTGCAGTCGCACAAGGCAACCACAAATCTCACTCGCCCTCCTATTGGGCTGGGCCACTTGATCTTTGCTTTGCTGATTTTAAGGGTTTATTTTAGAAAACCTCCAACACTTTGGGCATGTTGAGCTAAACCCCCTGAACTTTTTAATACGGCTCAACCCCTAGAACTTTAGGCATTGTTACGAATAAACGGCACCTAAACTTTTTAATTATGTCAAAATTTAGGCGTTATGTCACGTAACTCCCTTTAACTTTTTAGTTACGCCAGACCCTGAACTTTAGGCGCCATTGCACACAACCCTCTTAATTTTTAATTCTGCTAATACATTAATGGTATACAAATTTTAGAGGGTTATATGCAACACTAAATTTAAGGGGTTTAAGAGGGTTTAGTGCAACACCCTTAAAGCTTATGGGGTTGGATGCGGTTCTAAAATTAGCAAAGGTTATAAATCCAATGGATGTTGCCTACAAGTTGCGATTTACTATTTGTCCTTTATAACTCGTACCCCATGTGCAAGTGAAAACAAGAGCTAGGCGGCCCAACCAGAGGGAGAGTGAGATTCGACAATCACCTTAAGCAACCAACCCCATAAGCTTCACGCCGACTTGCCAGAGAGCGAACGCACTTTGGAATGTGGTCCGCAACTTCACTGGATTTGAAATCTCGTGAAGTTTAAGCTTTACGGGATTTTAAATCCCGTGAAGTTTTTAATGTTCAGTCAGTCAGGTGAAAATGACAATTATTTTCAAAATGAGTCATTTTTTGAAAATAAGTTTCTAAATGAGTCTATTTTAAAAATTTGTCCACATGGTATTTAAGGGTCTGTTTGGCTATTTCCACAAAAAAAACGGGAAATGGAAATGTCACTCTTGAAAACATTTCAAGACATTTCCAATGTTTCTTTTTTTCCGCAAAGAAAACTCTCATTTTCACTGTCAACTCACACAAACAAACAAAAAAAGCCTCCAGTGACTAGAGTTCTATTTCTTGTGTTTGTTTGAGAACAAGAAAAAGAAAATGAGAAACCTTTTATTTAAATAATACGGTTTATTTTTCTGAACTATTCAAATAGTTTTTTAACTAATTAAAAATTCTCAGATGGGACATTTCTAAGTGTTTTCAGCCCATTTTGTTGTGAAAACACATTTCTTGAAATCTTGAGATGATATCCTACGTGGCAGACCATTTCTCAAAATTTAAAAATGAAACAAACATGTAAAATGGAAATGTCTTGAAAACAAAAACACATGTAGAACATGGGGGTTTTCTTGAAAGGTGAGGTGGCAACACATTTCCTTTTTTTTTAAGCAAACAAACAGACCCGAAGCGGAAATAACCCATTTACTTCTCGTGAAGGTAATAATATTTGCCTAAACTTTGTGGGTGAATATTGCAATTCGCAAAAGTTCGGAATATCTGCAAGCGGCGTAACCCTCTCATTTTTTGCTTTCTTCTCCCACTTCACCCGCAGTCGCCGACGCCGATCCATCGTCTTCTTCTTTAAACACAAGACGGGAAGAGGGACGATGGGTACTGAAAATTGCTTTGAATCTTCGCCGGAGACGGAGAAACTTCTGTGCGAAAAGCTCCTCGATCAGCAGCAGCCCATCTCCGAGCGCTTCAGATCCCTCTTCTCTCTCCGCAACCTCCGCGGTCCTGCCCCTCGCCGAGCCCTAATGATCGGTATGATTTAATTATAGTTAGTATATCTTGAGCAATTTTTTAGGGGTATTTGCAGTTCAATAACCCAAAGTTTCATTCTTTTTTTTTTTTAACTTTTGATGCCTTGAAGTTCTATTGTGGCAATTGGATAACCCCAAAGTGTAAACTTTGACGTTAATTTTGTCGTATATTAACATAGAAAAGTGAAAGAGAAACAATTTTCTTACCAAATTTCAGTGTTTTGAGTTTGGGAAAGTGAAGAACGAAGTTAGGGATCTGTGTAATCAAATTATCACGTTGACGTCAATTTGGAACTTTTGGGGATATCAAAATTTTCATTAAAGGATGAAACTTTGGAGTATTAAAGTGTAAATAAGCCTTTTATTTCTTCTTTAATGGTGGAGAGTACCTCTTGCTGGCAAAGGTAATTCATTGTGCGGTAAACAATGTTCAAATTTGATGCCACTGGCAATTCGTATTTATATTTTTAATACAATCTTTACATGGTGGCATTGCAGAAATGGAACTATGTTCATCATTTTGCTAGTTACCTGTGCCAGTAACATATCTTTTAACACTGTGACTGTATGAAGTTGGAGTTTATGTATCGGGACTTGTTTTATGGTGGGAGATTACTGATCAAGAAACTGATGAATCTTAAGCAGCTTTGTGTAGATTTTATACTTGTTCACATTTTGTTTCGGGATTTGGCCAATGAACTCCGGTGCCTATGGGCTATAACTGTACTACGTTATTTGTAATCCGTGTCCAGAATTAGCTTGTTTGTGGGCGTCGGATTAGTGTGCCCATTGTTTCTTCAGTATCCGCAGGATACCTAGGAAACGGCTTTTATGATACTTTTCTGCATGTAAAGTCTAACTTTCGATGTGAAGGGGATATTTACTTTGTACATTCTTCTGAACACCAACTATTTACCAAATTTGCTGTTATTAATCATGACCAAAACATTCCGTAAGATTATTTACTTTGATTACCAATATGGCGTTAGCTAGTAATGACACAATGGCGATGATTGCTTTCTTCAAGAGCATCGTAGTTGTGTGAAAATTTACTGTGAAGCCATCAGCTTGGGCTTGTTTCAGGTCAAGCTATATCTGCCTAGAAGTGAAGGATCTGGACTGAGATGCATAGACTCATAGAGGCCAGAGGGTATTCATAGTAAGTAACTTATAGGATTCCCTTGAGCTGGGTGTGATAGGTTATCCAACTCGTGCCTTACTTTTTGTCCCATATATGAATGTACAACAAATTTATCATGATACTTATTTCTAATGACTCTCCCCAATTTATTAGTGACAGTTGGAGCGTTGCTCCTTGATTTATCGACTGAAAGTTTGAAACTGAACTTGGAAAATGATGGGCCAATCTACTTGTCAGTTAATTTGAAAAAGATGCGAAAGTGTCCTTACTTGTTGATAGTTACCCTGGTTGGGAATTTTGTCACCAGTTCTTAAGTTTTTAGTGTCAGATTGACTGCCATGTAACAATGCATAGCCTAGGCTATTGAGTTGCTTCATTTTCAAACTCACTGTCAGTTTCAAATTCTTACATAGCTTTGGGCTGTTTTTTATTTTTGGCAATTCTCAGTGCATTTATTGTACACTAAATATGCTTCTGACATTCATTTTCATTATCTATATAACCTTGACCAAGTAATCCAATATGTCGACCTCATTAGATGTCAAAGGTAGATGTAACTGTTTTTCTTCCCAAATATCATAATTATGATGGAATTTGGTTGAAGTGTTATCATGTGGTAATATGTTTCCCACTCTCAGCTACTAGAGATCCTTCAAATTTGCTTGCGCATGAGGCAGCATTTGCACTCGGTCAAATGCAGGATGCTGAAGCTATTCCTGTTTTAGAGGGGATTCTCAAAGACATGTCATTACATCCCATTGTCCGTCATGAGGTAGATTATCTTCTTTGTATTATTGCTATTCTTTTTTAATTCCTTTTTCACAAGTATGATTCCTTTCTAGGCAGCTGAAGCCCTTGGAGCAATTGGTTCGGAGGCTATTATTCCTCTACTGGAACAAAGTTTGATATCCGACCCTGCTGAGGAGGTGCAAGAAACATGCGAATTAGCTCTTAGGCGTATCAAGGAACAAAAGAATTCTAACAATGGCGATGGTGCATCTCCATTGGAGGCTTCACCATTCCTATCTGTTGATCCAGCTATGCCTGCTCCGAGTTGCTCTTCAGTAGATCAACTAAGGTATGCCATTATTTAAATGCCCCAAATCCCTATTATGAATTTGTTACATTTTATACCCGCTCTATTAATTTTATTCATATCAATCAAGGGAAGTTCTCTTGAACGAAGAAGAGGGCATGTATGAAAGGTATGCAGCTCTGTTTGCACTCCGGAACCATGGAGAAGAAACAGCTGTGAATGCTATAGTCGCATCATTAGGTTCTAGAAGTGCTCTCTTGCGTCACGAGGTCTGTGAATTTCTTTAGCTTTCACTATTTGGTCTGAATGTTAATTATTTTCACTGTTTTCCTGCTATGGGTAAATCTTTTACACTAATAATGTAATTATAAATTACATATATCAATTTTTGTGCTTATAAACTTTGACCATTAGGAATCCATTATGTAAAACTGAGGCAGGTGCTGCAAACTTTATTATCTTTTAACCACCAGAAATTCATTTTACAGAGCTGTAGTAGTAGATAGTATTGTGCACTGAAGTTCCAAAAATTTTATGGCATGTAAATAGTAGCAAGGGTTTTTGATAGCACAAAAAGAATGACAGCTGCCATTGATCCAAGTAGACACGACATAATACTTCACAATTTTGTTATTATTATAAGCACATAACCTTTTATATTATGATATCTGCAATCTGAGATCGGTTAATAATCTATAAAACATGGAACTCTTCTACCACTATTGGAGAACTATATAGTTTGGATACTAAGTGACAATCGTGGACCCTCCTCCATGTGATGCGATTAGGATTTATTAGAATCTTTTCTTTTATGGTAGGAGTTTATTTTATTCTATGTAATCTTCTTTTTAGTTAGGATTTCTTTAGGATCTGATTTTGATATCTCTTTCTATTCTAGTTAGGATTTTATTTGATTGCATCTTTTAGTTTTGTTAGGTTTTGATTTGTGATTAGGATTTTGATTTGCTTCCTTAAATGTTTAGATTTTTTTTATATGTAATCCTCCATGAGGAATGGAGACATTGATGAATAAAAAAATTGAGTTTGAGAATTCTCTTTTGAGTATGTGAGGTGTTCATTGACTTGTGATTTGTCACTTTGGGGTGTGAAGTTCTTGGATGTGAGGCCCCTACGTGTGAGACCTAGTTATTTATCTAAATTTTCTCCACTTTTAATTCTAGCCATCCAATCTCAATCTTAAATCCCAAAAAAAGAAAAAGGAAAAAGTTCACTGATGAACAGTGACCCACAAACTGTTCATCTGTATGAACAATGATTTGCTACTTTTCAAGATCCGACACCACCTGCCTTCGATGATGCCGCAATCCTTCGCATTTGACTATGAACCGCGACATTGACCTCCAATCGAGTATCGTCGTCGCCAAATCTTTTCCGATCGACCATCTATGAGTTATGATTCCTCACCGCCATGGCCTTACGGTACAACTTTGGAAAGTTATTGAAGACTTTAAAAATCGACCCGCTCCCCCTTTCATATCTTGTTCAGATTCGGATACTCGCCAAAGGACACAATATTGAGAATCTCGTGCTTTCTGATCGGACCCGGTTCGATGTCGAAGGCAACACATTTTGGAGCCCTCTACTTTTGGATCGGAGTCCCTACCTCGATCCACATCACTAAGTTTGTTGTTTAACATTGCACAAATATTTGACGATATGCAGTGACCCATTATCAACAGGTTTATCTCAGTGATAGGTGGTTGGAATGTGAGTATAGGAGGTCATAGATTCAAGACCAGGATGTGATCTTTGTTAATGCGATGTTGGTAGCTTATGCTTTGAAGAAGCTCTGGTTCTTAGTGATGTAATATATGGGGAAGATATCTTCTGTACAGCCTTATTTAATCTATAGAATTTAATCTTTATTCTCTTATACAGTACATTCTGTTTTCTCTCTAAATTTAGATTCTTGCTTTATCTTTTGCTTGGCAAAGTATGCTGACTGTTCAGTACTTGGTCTGCACACAAAAATGCTTCTGTAGTTGAAAAGTCGAAATGCTGCTAGTTATTTAGAATGCTCTTCACTCTTGTTCGCTTCCATTTACGGGGTTTCTTTGAGTCAATTTAAGGACCTGTGTCTAATATGTTTTGAAGCAAATATTTAGTCCTTATGCTGTATAATTCATTGCTTGTCACTTGGTTGTGACTTTGCTGTTCTAGAGTATTACTTCGTTTTGTAATTTGTTGAATGCATGTCTATAGACAGAAATTTTCTCTCCTCTGAAACCAAGTAACTCAATCATGACGGGGAAGAAGAAAACTCGAGTTTGTTTCTTCAATCTGCTTTCTCCTAGTTGCTTAGCTGCTTTGGAACCTTCTTCGATTTCCACCAAACAAACTGTGTGCTGAAGAATACTCCAAATTCTCCGGATGACTTTAGACCTTATAGTTGTTTCTCGACTAATACATTCCCTGATGAACTGTTAAAGACTTCCTGCAACAAAAGACTTCCCCTGGTGTGTGACATTAAAAGGAGAATCCAAAAATCTTGTTGTCATTTTAGCATCCTAAAAGATAAATGATGTGGTTTCTTATTGATTTTGATGGTTTAAGACCTGATTTTTATGTGTATGCACCAACCATTAGTGTGACTTACGCGTCTTAAAAGCATAGCTGACAAATTTATAGTGGGTTTGACCTTGAGGGTTATCTGTGTCGTGCTGACCCACATGTAAAGGTTGTTATTGTGTGAATTAATTACTTCCACCTCTCTGTGCAGGTAGCCTATGTCTTAGGTCAGTTGCAAAACAAAGCTGCTGCTTCTGCACTGTCTGCGATCCTCAGAGACGTGAAGGAGCATCCCATGGTTCGTCATGAAGCTGCTGAAGCCCTTGGTTCAATTGCAGGTATTAAGAAGATTCCTGCAATTTATCAATGCTGTCTGGGTGGAACTATTCTTTTTTCTAGTAGGATATTCAAAGCGCCCTGTATTATTTACAGAGTCAAAGCACCCTGTATTATTTACGGAGTTTTTACAGCTAATTATATATAAGTAGCTGTATGGAACACGACTATACTATAGAAGGCATGGGTAGGATACTGTTGTAATCACTCCTCATCACATTTTTTCTGGGTTGTTCCCATTAGCGATCCTTGATTATCACTATTTCCCTCACCAGCTCATCTAATTTCTAGTTGAGCCAGAATACTTGTATTCTTTGTTGCATGGAAATGGGAATGAGTACTGGTGCAGGTATGGGTCCGGTTGCGGGACATGGAAAATTTATAAAAGGTAGGGTACAAGGACACGGCTACATGCATATATTGAAATTAACAATGCACGTGAGATCAATATTGTTTTTTCATTCACTCGTTATGAGGATTTAAATTCCTATGAAGTTTTCATGTTCCTTTTTATTATGTAGATTATAAAATGGATGTGTAGGATATTTGTTTAAGAAGTGTATGACGAGTGTTTTAAATTAATTCATGCCTTATAAAATTTAGTACACATCTAAATGCATTAACATATTCAAGGAGTGTCCAAGAAGTTTCGGTGTGGGCGTGGGTATGTTGGGTAAGAGTACGACTTCAGATAGAAGTATCCATGTAACATAGCTTATGTTTATCTGGGCCTTTCTACTCCGAGTCCCTGGTTACCGTTATCATATAGTTATCCTTGATTTTGATTGGGTATCTCACTGCATCATAAGAACCCCTAAGTGGACATGTCCAAGCAATTGACATCATGTAAACTGCTCTTTTGAGTTTTTCTTTGTTTTGTTCTTACTGTTACATTTTATCATGTTCTAGATGGGGACAGTGTTGCACTTCTAACAGAATTTGCAAAGGACCCTGAACCAATAGTCTCTCAGAGCTGCGAAGTTGCTCTCAGCATGCTGGAATTTGAAAGATCTGGCAAGTCATTCGAGGTATGAATCAATCCTACTTAGCAACCGGCACTAGCATCTTTTATGCATTGTTGAATTCTGACTTGTTTTCCTTCTCTATTTATGCAGTATCTTTTCTTGCAGTCTCCACAAGTTCTATAGTCCAACCGTACGATTAAATACAAAATCCCAGTCTTGGGCCGAAATATTTGGCTGTGTGAATCATCAAGAGGTTCATTCTCCATTTGGACCCTGAACAATTTACTATAAGGGTGTGCTCGCAAGAAATAATCGTCGTGATTTGATTTTTACCTCAGTGTTGCAGTTATCTATACTATTGAAAGTCTTACTATGGACTATTGGCTTGATTTCTGTTCTCAGGATTCTTTGAGATCACAATGCCATTGATAACCTGAACTGCTGCTGATTTCTGTTTAAGTCCGGCTTGCTTCTTGGTATCTCTGTGATTATGAATGTTTAATATGATTGATGTTTCCTGAAAAACGCATGATTGATAAAGTATGTTAACTGTGATTAGCATTGCGTGCTCAATTTCGTCATGGAGGAGTATTTTTTTTTTCTCTGCGTATATGAAACAGCTGAGAAATTTGACCAAATTTGAGCTGTAATTTTGATGTGTATGTCTATAGCTGTATCCTCCTATTCTAACTTTTTTTTATAATTTTGCCGTGTTCCGTATCTGCACCCGTTCCACACCCGCACCCACACCTGTATCCATGTTAACATAGGTTGGTGGTAATATTAGTTGTAGAAGCCTACTCACACCATGCACGTGCGTGCACACACATGCACTAATAAATACGTAATGAGCTTTTCTTGACGAAAACTGTCAAGAACTCAATAATAATAGCACAGGAAATGAGCGATACTCACAGAAACTATTCCGCTCATAAATGAAGTGAGCAATGAGATCGTGCATGAACCATTTATGTGTTGGTGTGTATGATTATCAATCAAATAATGCGATATGGTAGCTATATATTGTGACAGTGGATTAATATCTCAATAGTTGCGGATCCAAGTGTTAACATCTCTCAATAGTTGTGAACATATATAAATATTGGAGTCCATTTCCATATTCTTTTTGTGACAAAATGTGGTTATTTAATGTTTCTTACTGTTAGATTTCAGAGAAAAACCAACAAATCGGAAATGTCGAATCAGAATGTTATCTATTCAAAATGTTCCAGGATTTTTATCGCTGCTGGCCAGATTCACGCACTCCATGATAATCATCGTGAATTCCCATTTACAGTGATGAAACGGAAATACGATTCACAACTCAAATGCCTCTCTAACTCTCTAGTTTTTTTATGGCTATTATCTCACAAGTGTTTTTTTTTTGAGTTCTCAGATTACCGTTCACCAGAGAGAGGGAGACTTTTGTAGGCTTTAATTTAGGCATGGTTAGTTGCTTTAACTACCCATGATGGAGGGGTTAGGCGGTCGTGAGCGTAACCATACTTCTCCACTTCCTACATCTCCCACTCGCACATGACGAGCATAACCAACCTCTGTCACGTTGAAATAGTCATTCTTTGAGTCAAGTTCATACAAATATATGAGTCATGTGACTAGCAAATACACCTGCACTTGGGAGCTCAAAACTAGAAACCCGTCAGGGTTAGGATGGAGACATCAATCCGAAAACATGAAAGCAATTAAATAATAGTGTATTGAGCACCCCAGACTTATTTGGTTACATAGAATTAAGCACATCTAAATCCCTCACTAGATCCACACTCAACCCTTTCTAAACTTCATATGTATCCACAGTCGTGTCCGCTCGCATTAAAGTGACACAACTGGCTAGCCAATGAATACAAGTGATGTGTGTAATTCCAAATTAATCTTCCTTTTCCTTCATACCACTTAGTCTTGACTTAACTGCTTGCCTAGTAATATCCCGTTAGGATGAATCAATCATGACCATAAGTAACACACTAGAGTAGCTATCATTAACTCTTACTTCATGACATAGTCAAAGGTCACATAGGGTGCAAATGAGATCATTTTTGACCTTAAGGACTCACGGTGAGGAAGTAGGGACCCATTCACTCGCTTCCTTATTTTGTCGCTAAGCACATGCATTATGAAATGCATACCACTGTGGAGAACTCTACCAATTTAGAGTGTATGTCTTAAACTCTAAACACTGCATAAGTCTTAGTTCAGTCGCATCATAAACGCCTAACTCGAGATACTCATTTGCTCACTTTCAGCAGCGCTAAATAAATTTCTCGTACATGGTTTTATGAATGGTGGGGAAACATTCATGTCGGCTCTTTTTTCTCTTAGAAACCTTATCATGGTCCTTCCCAAGGCGACATTAAAATTTGAGTTATACTAACTTTCTTACCGCTATAACTAACCCATGTCTCATCTTTGCTCGCTTCATCAGTGCCAAAAGATGATTGCTTGTGTGAGAGAGCCAATCTTAACCTATCGACATACTTCTTAGAATTTGCTAGTTTCCAAATGATACTTTGTGCCATAAATATATGTGAATATATATCTACTCAGCTTAATCAATCATGCAAGTGCAACACATGTATCATTTCATAATACAAATCATGTAATACACTAGTAGAAAAATGACCAATCTAGACGGAACAACCCAGACGAAAAAATTTTTGATCTAGGTTGAATCAAACTAGATGAAAATTTTCCATCTAGGTTGATCCGTCTAGTTTGGGTCAAACTAGACGGAAAATTCCGTCTAGTTTGACAAACGAGACG
>BQKN01046731.1:2760-19625 GCA_022839385.1 Asparagus kiusianus | reverse complement strand
TGTGTGTGTATAAAATGAAAGAAGATCTTAAAAATCATAAAGTCCCCAAAAATATATTTGTGAAAGTATTTATGAAAATCCCTGAAGGAGAATCATGAAAATTCAGAAATTCATGAAATCCAAATAACATAATTCATGAAAAGATTTTTCCACATGAAGACAAACATGATTCAATTGACAAACATGCCCAATTCATTTCTTTTATATATTTTGTAAAAATAAATTAAATAATTGGTGAATATTTTTACAAAAGAAAATCTAAATAAAGAATCACCTTTTTTTGAAAAAATGAAAAACAAAAATGTTTAAAAATTTTGTTATTTTAAAGATCAAACAAGTTTATGTACATAAACACTCTTAGTACCGAAGAGTTTAAGGACACGACCCTTATCATCATAGCTCAATGCCCTTGGGTTATGACCTTATTTAGGCGCATTTAGTGCACGGGTCCGATCATAGCAATATTCACCTAAATAACACATTCTATTGCAATACGTGCAATAAAATGAATGGATTTGATTTTGTTGACCATTTTTTTGTGCATGAGAATCATTTACAAATAAAGATGATCTTTTAAAATTATTTTGTAAATGTGAAACTTTTCTCAAATTAAAATAAAATTTGGCCAAATGGCCAAACCTACCACAATAATCACACTTATACACATTTGCATGCTTATGATGAACTTTGTGTGCATGTGTATGTGTGTGTGATGAAGAAACTTTATGAGATGCACATGAAATACTAATATTTACATTTTGGATTTTTGTGCATCATAGCAAAATTTGGCAAGATGGCATTTACGGTCATAAATAGTATATTTATAAATTTTACTATACATGTGCGCAAAGTGTGTGGGTGTTTTGGAAGAATTTACACGGGACTTTGCACACAAGTCCATAAGTTTCTTATTATTAACAACACATGTTTTTAAGGTTGAATATAAGGAAGATATGCGGGGTTTCATATGATTCAACTCATTTTTAGGCACAATAGTATTGTCAATGGAAGTAGAACAAACATGATTCCTTTTAAATGAATTAAATTCATTTCTAATAGATTCTACGTCTTTCATGACATCATTTTTGTCATGATTTAAGCTAGCAATATTCAAAATTAAAGAATCATGATCTAATTTTAATTTTTTATTGTTTTCTTTGAGAATCACATTCTCTTCAGCAATAGTATCAAATTTTGTTGCTAATTAAAAATCATGATCGGATTTTAAAATAACATGCTTTATTTTTAAATCTACAAAATTACGATGCAATTTATTGTAGGCATGCATTAGTCTCTTATATGCACAAGCGAGTGCATTAATAGAAAGATTATTTTCGGATTCGAACCGCATACCTCACTAGGGCTATCGTCTAGTGACCGTGTGCATAATGAAGCTGCAATTGCACTTGAAGTGGAATCCGTCAAAACACGTCGGATCTCCTCCAAGTTTTCTTGATGTGCTTCTAGAAATATCCACAATTTGTAAGCATTATCAAAATGAGCAAGCTTGTTAGATATAGATGAATCAAAGGAATTTAACAAAAAGTCTAACAATAGCTTGTTCATTATAAATATCTTTTTAGGGAAAAATGTGTCCAGGCCCCTAAAATAAGAACTTCGTGTGACTAGCCCCCTTGTACTTTGTCTCATGTGCATAAGCCCCAAATACGCATAGTATTTGTGACGAGGCCCCGAAGTGTTTTTTTCAGAAAAAGCCTAGCGGAAGTTATGATCTTGCCCCTCTGATGGGACTGAGCTTGGTTAAGCGCCTCATTCCTTTTCAGGTACTCTCCTTCTCTTTTTCTCTCTTCCACCTAGGAGCCTCAAAAACTCTTCATCTTTCTAATTGTTGTACGGATTTCAATAGTTCTAGGGTTTTCGCCGGGAAAATGTTGTCCAGGGAAGGATCCAGTAACGACTACGAGGTCGTTCATCGAGCCGAGTCGAATGGCAAAGACGTTTCATCTGCGGTTGGCAACACGGAGGAAGCTACACAAACCCTAATCGAAATGCAAAAGGAGGTAATACAATAGCGACCCCAGAAAAGGAGAACGACAATGGCTGATTGTACCAACAAACCACCCTCAAAAAAACAGTAAGTGTTATGTTATTTAGTATTCGACAACGGCAATGGCTAGGTTTTACCCCAATATTGTTAGTTCTAGTTGACCAATGTTAGTTCTAGTTTAAGTCCAATGTTAGTTCTAGTTTGAGACCAATGTTAGTTCTAGTTTGAGTCCAATATTAGTTCTATTGAACATGCGCGTTAGCTCTATTTTGTTCCCGTTAGTGTTAGGTCTAATACGAGCTCATAAGTCTTATTGAACTTACAAATTCAAAATCCATTTACAAGGAAAAAATTACTCTAACAGGTGCAGGAGAATCACTAAGGTTAACCGCTATATCAGGGCCTATTGGGAATTCATGAAGCGCATTGCCCCGAAGATTTGTCAGTGGCATAGGGATGCATACTGCGGTTCTATATTTTAGCACTATATTTTATTTGGGGCTCCTATGCCTGATCGGCCCACACTTGAGCTGCTGCTGAGCTTTTTTGACAGAGATAATAACATATTTTCTATACCCGATTCAAAAAGTGGGTGTATAAAAAATGTTAAATTTGATTTGCAATGGGTCCATAACCATACTCATTTCCCAATTTATAGGGAAGTCATAAGTAACAATCGGGACTCAAGAAGCAGAATATGGGTGGAATACTTCGCTAATCTTTTCATTTTTGAAGAGGATAAGAAGTTAAAAAAAGCAGAAACCACCCAACGTAAACACCTTGAAGGGCAACTGGAATGGCTAGTTGAATCTACAGCAAAGCGGAATATCCAGGATTTTGTTCTGCTATAAATCCTGTACCAATGCTCTATGATATGGAGTCCTAGAGCCGGGGAAGGTGTCCCTAGACCCTTACTCAAGTACCTAGATAGCATATAACATCCTCATTCATACTAAGAATTCCTAACGGACTCTGTACATGAATCTTAGGAAATTCTATTCTAGCTCCACGACTCGACACAAGATAATCCTAAGGATATTGGAACTAGAGCTCTGATACCAACTGTGACGTCCCTATTTTCACACATGGCTGCAGTCCAAGATGAACCCAGAGATGTCAAACTTGATATGCACCCACACCGTACAACAACATATTTTACCAATCACACAATATTCTCTAGTGGAAACAAAATTTAAGTGCAGATACAAATAAATAATAGAAGAAAATAACTGTAGCTGACATGATATAGGAAAGAGGGTCTCATAAATAAATCATGTCTCAAAGAACATGTATGGGATACATCTGACATTCTAAAATATATAAATGTATCACGAAATAAATCAACTATGAATGTACCAAGGCTCACAGCCTTTACAAAGTGTGAAATAAATAAAAACTCTAATAACTGAATATAGAGTCAGCCTACTGTGGAGTCTCATCTACTAGCTCCTATAACGACGACTATGCATGAACTCTGTTATTATGCGACTCTCCAATGCTCTGAACTGCCTGAAAGGGAAAATAAAAATAAAAGGAGTAACAAAAAAGCGTCAGAGTGCTAAAGCAAGATCACCTCTATCCGCCCTCAGGGGAAGATCTACTACATGTAGTGGAGGCTCTATCTATT
This sequence comes from Asparagus kiusianus, assembly GCA_022839385.1. Taxonomy (NCBI): domain Eukaryota; kingdom Viridiplantae; phylum Streptophyta; class Magnoliopsida; order Asparagales; family Asparagaceae; genus Asparagus; species Asparagus kiusianus. Next base: position 15,990 of record BQKN01046731.1, on the reverse strand, counting down.
AAATGTAGTCCACCTAAATCATTTTTCCCGTATCTAATGGAATTAATATTTAGAAATCTACAACACGAGACGTAGTACGTCGAGCGAAGTAATCCAAATAAGGAAACCCTCATGCATATACCATATGTCTCAAATAGTAGATAAATAAATATTAATCCCAAACTAGAACTAAAAGCAATAAATACTGGCATGTAAAGTCTCATAATCAACGTCAGCATATGTATCTTATGCACTTGCATAACATAATATTTCGGTAATCAATTATATCAACAATGAGTCTTGTCTCATTTTGCATCCACCAAATACTCGGGTATCAAGTTATAAAAGGCATCACTTTTCTAAAATTCTCATTTAATCGCGTCTCATGTAAAACAACAAATAGTCATATCAACCTCTGCGCATAATCATGCAGAAATAAAGACATAGGTTCATCAACCTCAGTTCACACTCGTGCGGATACGATAATATTGTTAGACCCTAGAGGGGGGTGATTAGGGTCTATTACTAATCTAATCCGATTTTATGCCAATTAAAGCTAATTAACAAGTTATCCTAGCAAGTATGAAATACAACAAGATATGTGAGCTAGGATAAACAATATGAACAATGAGATATATCCTATATGATAAAAATATATGCAATGATATATAAACTAACACAAGGGTGAAATAAACATAAACAAGATAAGAGTGGTAGTGTAAATAAATAATGCAAACACACAATATGATCACGGAGTTCAGACCTTCCGTCCTACGTCTCCACTCCTCACTCTCGGGGAGAAATCCACTATCACAACCGGGTTTTCTACGCTCACCCGAATAACGTTTACACCTCACAATGTCGGTTTTTAACGTTCACCGATCAACGTTCACAATCACTCACAATGTCGGTTTTCAACGCTCACCGATCAACGTTCACTCCTCACACTCGGTTTTCTAGCTCAACGAAAACTTTACAACACTAACAATGTAACAACAAATGATTTGTTCTCTAGTACAAGGCGAGAACTCAATTAAGCACAACTCAATGTTGCAATCTCTCACAACCCTAATATACTATGTATGTAAATACTAAAAGCTTAATGTGGGTGTGTGTAACAATGAGATTAATCAAATCTATAAAACTAGCTTTAACAAAATGATAATCAAACAAATAGATATAAAGCTAGAAATAGAGTTTAGAAAACTTCTCAATAGATCAAGAGGTAGAGGAAGAATAGTTGGATGCTCAAACACCAATGGTTGATCTCCTCAAGCTCTTGTGAAATTGATTTCACAAAACAAACTCTCAATTTGCTTAAAAGCTTTTTAAACAAAACTTAAACCAAACATAAACCCTTGTTAATACTTGTTTAAAACACTCTCATTGTTGGTAGGAGAGCTGAAGGCAATGGGGTATTTATACCCACTCAAAACATCAGCAAAACCCCCAAAAAAATGACAACAAAGCCCCCAGAAAAACATCTTAGAAAATAGCCGTTGGAGTCCAACGGATAGTTCGACGGTCGAACGTGGAAAACTCACGGTCGACCGCGAGCAGCAAAAAGGCCAGGGTTTGGCTCTGGACAACAGACGGTCGACCGTGGCGGTCGATCGCGAAACTCTCTGCACTGCATCCGGTCGACCACTACAGTCGATCGCGAGCCATCAAGAAACATACTGAGTCTCTGGACTCAGGGGCGGTCGACTGTGGCGGCCGACCGTAAACATATACTAGAAATGACAGGTTTGAAAGTTGTTTTCTGATTTTAAAACCCTATTTAAAAATATCAAAAAAATTCCAAAAAAATGTAAAACTTTGGAAAATGATTGTAGACATGATAATGAACTTGCTACAAAAACTAGTTTTTAAAAAAGACCTACAAAATGAAAAATATCATTATTTTGTAAAATAGTCCAAAACATAAAAATGTGAACATATGAGTTTTGACATTTTAGCTTAACCATGTTTTGAAACAATACACAATGATTTTATAGACTTGAAGAAAGATGTAAACTATTGTTATGAAGTCTATAAACAATGAATATAGTATTTTCACAAATACAAGAGAATATGAAATATATGAGTATGTATATGAATATATTTTTGTTTCATATCTATGAAGTTAAACCTAACCAATTTATCCACGTAAAAACAAACATGTATGAATATAAATATTTATTTATATGCTTGTAAAAACTTTGTTTGTGGATAAACCAAAATCCAAAATGTGCACATATATATATAACTATATATATATACATAGAAACCAATAAAATGTGTGTGTATATGATATTGAGCTTAAAGTACTTAACACACATAATATAACACCTAAACTAAATTACCCAAGCTATGATCTTGATCTTCAATAAGCTCTTCTTCGTAATCTTGCGGATGAAGCTTGAACTTGGATCTTCAACTAGAATTGTATGGCTTCACTCCATAATTCCGCCAACCTCCATTGGATTTGATCGTTAAAGCGCAATCCATCCAACCTCCAACATATTGTTTGTCTACAATAAATAAGAAAACACGAATACTAGATAAACAACATTAGTGGTAAATTATTTGTTAAATATTATCAAAACAAAGAGGCCAACAAATATAGGTCCACCGACCTTAGCACATACTCGTGCGGATACGGTAACATAGGTTCACAAACCTCAGCGTCCACTCGTGCGGATACGATAACATAGATTCACAAACCTCAGCACACACTCTGTACAGATACAATAACATAGGTTCACCAACCTCAATGCACACTCGTGTGGGTACAATAACATAGGTTCACCAACCTCATCCCAGTATAGTGCGGATATGATGTCAAGGGAAAAGTGTACTCGAAACCATACTTAACCAAAATCCCCCTCTAGGGTACTAACATGTGTACTACTATTCATGAATAATATGACTACATATCTACTATCATGCAACTCAAGCCTCGTGTTCGCATTTCATCTCAAAACAACACGATATTTAGGAAATCAGCCTTAGTAGTCGACTACTATGCTTAGTATTCGACTACCCTGAGTCCATCCAGACTCTGTAAAACATGAATCAGTATTAGCAGCCGACTACACTGTACATTAGTCAATTACTCTGTAATTAGACAGTTTCTATAGAACAAACTGGACATTAGTAGTCGACTACTACTCTTAGTAGTTGACTGCTAAGCAGAAACATGCACACACCCGTGTACATACAACACTTAGCAATCATCACGTATTTATCATGCTTTAATACAATACAAAGCTAGTAATAATAAAACAAAAGAATAATCTCCATGATTATTTAAACCCTTAATTCAACTGTAGACCATAAAAATTACCTCCGCAAACTTATACATGAATTCGCCCGCGAGTCAGAATCGCCCACTCAAATTAAGGGCGGGGTTCACCCATATGTTGGACTCACTAGCGCAAACCCAAATCGCGTGAGCTCCAAATTCGTCCGTGGTTGTTCATCCAGATTCACCAGCATGATCGACTCGCCCGCACGAGTCAAGATCATCCGAATCCGCCTGCTCGCTCGACTCGCCTGTACAAGTCGAGAGTCGAATTCGTACCCAATAGCCGCTATGCCGCGTACAAGGAGGGGCCATCCCACTCCTCACGACGTGAAGGGATGGAGAATAGTACTCCAAGCCCATCAAGTAGCCGCAACCAGTCAAATCCATGCAGTCATCAAATCCGCCTGCACGCTCAAGGTTGAAGCTCGCCTCGCCTGCATGAGTCAAGAGTTGAATCCGCCTGCAGACGGTAGGCTAACTGGACTTAAATTAAGTACTTGAAAGCTGCTACGCTGCGTACAGGGATGGGCCTTCCTACTTCCCGCACGACGTGAAGGGAAGGAGCACAGTACTCCAAGCCCATCAAGTAGCCGCTCACAGTACGAGTGACCGGTCAGTTGCCAAGTCCGCCTGAAGAAAGCTCGTCTCGCCTGCATGAGTCAAGAGCTGAATCCGCCTGCAAACGGCAAGTCGGCTAGACCCACTCAAGTACTGAGCAGCCGCAACCCCACTCCTCATGACGTGAAGGGAAGGAGTACAGTACTCCGAACCCATCACGTAGCCGCTCACAGTACAAACCCAGTACATGGTCATATCCCAAGATTCAAGGAGCGGCCACGTCGTCTCTCCTCTATTTAAGAACTTCTTCCGGCCACGGAGAAGGGGTTCAGCATTCTGCGGTTCAAAGGTTCAGCAGTTCGCTCATAGTTAATCGATTAGTTCAATCGGTTAACTGAACCACTAGCCCTCCACTCTACAAACAAATCTAGGACTTCACTCTTCTTTGTCATGGTGTACACCTAACATCGCCTAGAATAGTCATCAACGAACGTGATGAACTAATGTCGACCACCAAGTGATGCAGTATTGGTGGGACCCCAAACGTTTGTGTGCACATAGTCCAGGATGCCCCTTGTCCTATGAATGGCCGTCCCGAACTTCACATTTGTCTTCTTACTAAGAACACAAAATGCTCACAAAATTCTACTTTATCATTGTTGGCTCCCTTAAATAGCCCCTGCTTGCACAAAGCCTACAGTGACTTCTCTCCTGTGTGCCCTAACCTGTAATGTCAAAGTCTACTCATGTCCGTCTCTGAAATAGCTGAAGCTACCTAGCCAATCTCGGTGCTCCCCTTTAGATAATACAAGTTCCAACTGCGAACACCCTTTATCACCACCAAAGATCCCTTAGTAACCTTTGCAACAGCGTCTTCAAATATCACCTTGAATCCCTTTGCCTCCAAAGCTCCAACCGAGATAAGATTCTTCTTAAGCTGTGGAATGAATCTCACCTCCTTCAATTCACGGACTACTCCATCATGCATCCGAATCCGCACGGTACCTATCCCACAAATGCCACAGGATTGATCATTTCCCATGACAACAACTCCCCCATCGAGTCTCTCAAACAATGCAAACCAATCTCGCCTAGGGGTCACATGATAAGTAGCGCCAGAATCAAGCATCCAATCCGATGCATCCAAATGGTTCACCTCCAGAGTAATCAAAAGAGAAAAGCTCGAATCATTGGAATCATCGCCTTTCGCAACATTCACCTCATTGGCCTTCAGGCCCTTTTTCTTGCAAAAATTTCGGCAGCACTTTGGCAGTACAACAAGAGAGTCAGGTCACAATAGGAATTCTCGTTTCACAAAGGAAACAAGAACTTTAAGTAAAATATCTCAACAAAGTGGGATATCAACTCTTTCTCTCATCAATTCTAGGACTAATTTGTCGAGGGAACCTAAATTAACTATTACAAATCACACAAATAGCGAGACAAACAATTTTACGTGGTTCGGCAAATTGCCTACGTCCACAGGGAGAAGATGGGAAGATTCCACTAAATCAAGGAGAGTACAAAGGGTTACAATCTCACAAAACTCACAAACTAACCATTGGCTGTCTAAAAATCACAATGGATAGCTGATCCCCGCAAGATTACAAGGCAATGGTTCCTTCAAATCAAGAAGCATAATTCATCTGTACGAGCAAAACAGAAGAAATGTCTAAATCATTACATCCGCAACATTATAATCGCTACAAACACGACCTCATGTTTGAGATGATTGATCTTGATGGTTGCGACAACAACATGACCAATATTATATTAGCAACTGTTAGAGATGCTGATGAGCAGTGTAATGATTTCAGAAATAAAAGGTTGGACTTAGTTGGTGAGTTGCTTGGTAGAGAGCTGTGGGCAGATATTCGTCCATAAGACACTATGGATGTTGATTCCTGTCAAGTTTCAACAATGAAAGCTACAATCAGATAACTTTCATTCCAACAAATGAAGGTTGCGAATAGAGGACTTTTCACACAGATCGAGAAGGGTTACAATTCAACGACACTTCCAACAGCTGATGAAAATTCTATTCAGCGGTCTTCACAATCAACTGTGAGAGTTACAATCTGACGACTTTCACACCCCACAACAACTCAAGCGAGGATTACTGAACAACGATCCTTGCAAACACCTTACAGGAGAGGTTACAAGTCAACCAACTTCTTCTAAAATGCGGAAGCCATTCCCGCGTTACAATTTTGGAAATGCAGGCGACCCTCGCATTTCCAAGCTACAACAAATCAAACGTGAGCGACCCTCGCGTTCATTGGTGTTCAGCCAACACCCAACCTCGCGTCTCAATTCTAAGACGCGAGGTTAGGGTCCTGAACGCCAATGTAGGCGTTTGACTCATTCAAATATGAGTTGAACGGTTTTCAGAACCGTTTTCCCCACGATCTGAGGAAATCACGCCCACTCAGGAGCGGATTTAGAGGACGGTTAAAACCTCTCATCCTCATATAAAAGCTCAACTAACCCAACGAATCAAGGGTTGGATTTTTGGAGATTAGATTTCCAGAATCTAAACAAAAGAGCAGCAAGGGCGAATTCTAAAGGATCTCAACCGCTCGGGTTTGGTGATTCAACAGTAGTAACAACGAAATCCTTGGAGATAGGATTTTTGAATCAAGCTCAGAAGATCAAATCTGAGAGGATTCTTCAACAACAGAAGATTTGCTTGGTCATTAACCGAATTTTCGGTTCTAACAACTCTATCCACAGAGTTCCAACTCGTTCAGAGTTCTTAAACTCGTTCGAGAGTTACATATAAAACTTTCCACAGAAAGTTCATCGTTCCCACGAGATAAAGATGGTCGGATCGTCAACGGAGAGCAAATTCGACGCGAACAATCGAAGGAGACACTCCATCGCTACCTTGAAGAACCCAGTCTTAAACAAAGGAGAAAACCCAATTTGTTTTCTTCTCTTTTGTAATCAAGTTGTAACCGAGATTAAAGAATTCAATTCAAGTTTCTTTTATTCTCTTCATTGCAATTTTTCCAACATACAAAAGATGGCGACTCCGCTGGGGACTAGCTTTTCCGATGAAGAAGTGGTGGCACAATCCGACGTCCACCTCATGGGAACGACTGCAGAAACTCTCGTCGTAGAGTTTGACCAAGCAAAGTATGAGGAAGCCTTATCCTCTGGATCACTGAGCCCCAAGGCTAAACGCGATGTCCGCAAGATCTCCAAGGAGATCGACTCTATTGTGGAAGCACCGAAGAAAGCCCTCTCCTTTGGCCAGGAACTCAAATTGGCTCTGCTGGTTGAAAATCCCACATCCGCGTCAGCACGATGTGTTTCAGGCCATAAACGGCCTATGGAAGAGATGAACTCCATAAATGCTAAAGACGCTGCTGTTAAGGCTTTGAAACAAGCCAAGAAAAACGCCGCTTGCCGACGGAGAAGATCCATACGACGAGCACACTTACGTGAAAGCCGAATGTTGGCTCAACGCGAAGGTCGCTTTTCTGAAAACTTACCCAAGCCTAGCATTCCTAAGACAGAACGTTCGTTTCGTGGCAATGAACCCAACTATGAGCCTCGGCTGATACAGCTGAAACGCGAACCTGAGTGGTGCGTTGTTCCTTCAAAACGCAGCCCTCAGAGAGAAGCGGCCAAAGATAAACGCGACCCTCAGGGAAGCGTTCAACCAAAACACGACCCTCGCGGGTCTGTTTCACCAATTAAACACGACCCTCAGGGGCGCGTTCAAACAAAACATGACCCTCACGGGTCTGTTTCATCATTTAAACGTAGGCCTCTGCCTAACGTTCACAAATCCAAACGCGACCCTCGCGTTGGCCTTAAAGAACGCGACCCTCGCGTTGTTCTTCCAGAACGCGATCATCAAGAGGTCCGCCAGGTTCAGAAAGATCAGTGTGGTTTCAAAATCCACGTTCGACAAGAACTAATTTCACCTACCCAAGGGCAGGGGGTTCCATCTCCGCCTCCACACCCGGGGAAAGTTTCCTCCCAAGTTCCTGATTTGCGGAAATTATTATCAAGAGGAAAACCAAAAGTACAAGCAGCTCACTCATGCCAATGTGAGAGGCTTATCTCGGCGGTCCTTTCGGAGTGCCATTGCTGCACATCTGCACCTCGGCAGTCTGTGTTCGACAGGTTAACGAACATTGTCAGGCCTGCCAAATGACAACGCCGATACAGAAAGAAGACAGCTGAAACCGAATACCCCGAAGTTACTATAAATGTGATAGGTAGGGGGAAGGCTCCCAATCCCAGTTCTGAAGAATCACAAAGGAGTCATTCCCCGACTGTTCGGGAAAGGTGCGAAGAGTTTGAAGGGGTATACCAACATACCCGGACTCGTACGGGTGCCATTCGCGTGGTTAACTACCAAAAGTTAGCCAAGGGGATCGCTTCTGACGAAGAACATTCGGCAATAGCCGAATCTCAATCGTCCAGCTCTGTTGTGGCTCGTGAAGTCTCTGTTTACACAACAGGGAACCATGAAGACTTAGCTAAGAAAGTTGACGAACATCAAGTCATGCTCCAAGCGCATCAGGAGACACTACTCCAAGTAAAGGACATGTTGGCCCAGCTCCTTGCTGAAAAAGGCCAAAGACCTGAATCTTCCCGAAGAACCACATCGAAGGGAAAACAAAAAGCGACTGAACATTCAGATCGCGAAACTCACAACCTGGAACCCTCCTCTGAAAATGAGAAGGAGACAGAAAGAGAATTACACCCTCAGTCCACCAAAGTGGATGAGCTAGAAGCCCGCCTCAACGCAATGGCCAACAGAAACGAGCTTCGCGGAGAAGGGGTGATACGGCCTTACCCTGCGGAATGGGATACATCCCCTTACCCACCAAAGTTTAAGGCCCCTACCTTGCAACCGTTTGATGGCACAGGATCGCGGAATCAACACATTTACTACTTCAAGTCCCAAACCGGAGATGTGGTAGCAAATGATGCCATCTTAACCCGCTTGTTCATCGGCACTCTTAAAGGAGTTGCCTTTGAATGGTTCATGAAATTGCCTGCTGGGTCTATCCAGAAATGGATAGACTTAGAAAGGCTATTCCTGGCCAGGTTCTTCGAAGATGATACAGAAGTCTCGGTCCCGACTCTTCTCGCCACCAAACAGAAGAAGGGAGAGTCTATTAAGACTTACGTGGAGAGATTTCACAGCATGGCATTGCGATGCCCCTCAGGTATGACCCAATCAACCTTGGTTGAAACTTGCAGGCACAACCTGCAGACTCAGCTCCTTGCCCAGATGGGAGTAGCGGAATGTCGCTCCTGGAGACAACTGGTGTCCCAAGGAGAACAAGCTGAAGAGATAGTGGCGCGAGTTAAAGCTGAAGAAGAACCACAACCCAAGCCGCAGCAACAGCGCAATCAACACAACGCTCAGCGGTCTAAGGGAAAAGAAACTTTAGCAGCTGACTACACGCGAGTACCACCGCCTACTAAGCAAGGCAAGGTGCCAAATCAACAGAGAGCGCCGAAGCAGTATTCATTCAAAGAAGAACATGTGGACACTGTTCGCGGGGAAAATCACTGCTTTCTTCATTGATTCCATTGCTATCTCAAATAACTATTTTTTTGGTTACAAAGATCCGGTCTTTTTATAAGATCCGGTTACAATGAAAATCAAATAAAAGAACAGAAAAAATTACAACTTTTTATCCTCGTTGTCGAACAAATCACGAGCTCCTGTTTTGCGGTCGCTCGATTGCATGGGTTCTTCGTCTGCGCCGGGGTTTATCCGTTGACCACCGTGAGATCTAGATCCGGTCGGATCTACGCAGTACGACGGGTATTATTTCACCAAGGAAATAATAGCCGGGGGGGGATTAATTCACCAAGGAAATAATCGCCCTATTCTCGGGATCAAAGACCAAGCTTTGATCCGGAGTACGCCTGCGTAGATCTGAGATCTGGTTCCTCTCGAACTCTTGCCTTATTTGGCGTTGACGATCGCTGAGCACCGGATCTGGATGAGCAAGTCTTCAAAGCTTCGAAACTCCGAGGTTGAGATCTCAATTCAGCAGAGCTTCGCCTCCAAAAATTCCAACCTCCCAACAAATGAGCCCTCTAGCCTATTTATAGGCACTCAAGACTGTGCCTTGGCACAGGTAGCCGAGGCACCGAGCCACCAGAAGGTGGCCGAGGCACCGAGCTACCAGAAGGTGGCTTGGCCACCGAGCCACCTAAAGGTGGCTCGGCCACCGAGCCACCTAGAGGTGGCTCGGCCGCCGAGCCACCTAGAGGTGGCTCGGTTGCCGAGCCACCTCGGTGACTTGGCTTTTGCCGAGCCTTCCAGGTGTTTGGTGTTTTGCCTCTTCGCCCGTTTTCCGATTTTGCAGTTAATCCGAACCTCATTGTTGATCTGGACTCTGATTTGTTGATCTGAATCCTGATTTGACAGTAAATCCGCTTTGGTGTTCGAGTTTGAGTCCGTTCCCGATCTTGATTGATGTGGTGGACTCTACGGTTGGATGATTCGTTGATTCATCGACCTGTTAGCTTGATTAGGCACGCGATTGGAAGTATTGCGTTGTTTGCGTGCGATTCGTTAACCTCGTTGCCTCGTTAATCCGCTTCGTTGCGTCTCACTTGGCTTCGGTGTTGTGGTTTAACGATCATTCTTGGATTCATCGCCCGATGGTTCGTTGGTTTGTCGAATCACCGTGTCGAGTTGTGTTAAGGGACCTATAAGCAGTTTTATACGCCTACAGATACCCCCTCCAAAGTATTTTAGCCTCATTATTTTATAGAAGAGTCTGGAATACTTTGGATATGATTGTCCCAACCTTCAATCAGTTATGACGGGATGTTTGGAATGGCTTCTATTCTTGATTCCTTCAATCCTCCAGGCTATTCGGTGCTTTGTCGAATGTCTGCAAGGGTTCCGGTACTGCATTTATTGTCTGACCGTTGTCGGAATTTCGAACTTGAAGCTAACTCCTGATTTTTTATTATCTTTAGCTCGTGCTTGCTGTTTCAACATAGAACTGACCATCAATTGTTGGCGTTAAGTCTTCATTTGCAATGCGTTGTCCGGCGTTTGAGCTTCCTTATGACGTGTTGTCCGGCGTTCGAGCTTCATTGTGACGCGTTGTCCGGCATTCGACACAGTTTATACTCGTACGTCTTCTGGAGTATACACAGTTTAAGCTCTTAAGGAATTGGAGCGTGGTAGATATTTGAGTCACGAGATCAATCTATAGAATTGATGCGTCAATGACTCGTATTTATAGAATTTTTGGCAAATTCTCAGCCCTCAACGGGTTTGATTAGCCTTTACCGACTACCGTTTGAGTCGGGCTAGCATGCGGATTGTCTAAATCCGTTCCGCATGTGACGTTAAGCTAAAAGAGTTAACCCTTTTAGTGCTATGATATTGAATACGTAGACTTCGTCTTTCTCCTGTGAAAAGACTAAACAGCAACGTGTATGAGACGTTGACTTAGGATTTTTGGCAAATCCTCAGCCTTTAACGGATTTGACATGCTCTTACCGATTACCGTTTGAATCGGGCTTACATGCGGATTGTTTTAATCCGTTCCGCATGTGACGTTGTGCTAAAGGAATGAGCTCCCTTAGACTTTGTGCTACGACTTCGAATACGTAGACTTTACCATTTGTTACGGGAATAGGCTACCCGGCGACGCGTGTTAAGCGTTGACTTTAGGATTTTTGGCTAACCCCCAGCCTTCAACGGATTTGGTTAGCCTTTACCGACTACCGTTTGAGTCGGGCTAGCATGCGGATTGTCTAAATCCGTTCCGCATGTAACGTTGTGCTAACGGAATGAACTCCCTTAGACTTTGTGCTACGACTTTGAATACGTAGACTTCGCCATTGTCATGGGAATAGGCTACCCAGCAACGTGTATTAGACATTGACTTATCCCTACTTAGGCTTCGGGATAAAGGTCCCTAGAATTGGGTTCTGGTATCTTTTTCTGCGGATAAAGACCAAACCAGCGACGTGTGTTAGGCGTCGGCATATCCTTTCTTAGGATTCAGGATGAAATTCCCCATGCGTGTAAGGCATGGATTTTTGGTGTTATTAATAACAACCTGCCACAATGTTGAATATGTGGGCGAGTGTTCTTTTTAACGGTTAAGAACTAACCGGCGGCGCCTGTTAGGCGCAGACTTATCCCTGCTTAGGTTTCAGGATAAAATACCCCAGAATCGAACTCTGGTGTCTTCTTCTGCGGAGAAAGACTAAACCGGCAGCGCGTGTTAGAGCATCTCCAACAGCTTCCCCATTTCCTATTTTTGGAGAATTTAGTTTGGTTTTTGGTCCAACAGATTCCCCATCTCATTCCCCAAAATAGGGATGAAGGAGAAAAAATGGGGAAGCTTCCCCAAATCTGCCGCATTCTCCAAATTTTTGGAGGAAAAAATGGATTCTTCAAAATGGGGAAGCTGTTGGAGTTGGTGTAAAAATTAGTTGGAGAATATGACTTTTGCTTTCCTATTTTGGAGAAAATTTTGGAGAAGCTGTTGGAGATGCTCTTAGGCGCAGACTTATCCCTGCTTAGGATTCGGGATAAACTTCCTAGGATGAATCCTAAATTCTTGGAAAAGAGTTGGTGTGGGAAGGAAAGAATTTTATATTCTATTCCCCGATCTTCTTTTAGGGTGAAGATGAACCCGAAAACAAGGTAGGAAGAATTTTATATTCTATTCCCGGTTGGAAAGGAGACTTGAGGTGGGATCTCCACCCCCAGAATCCAGAAAGGTGAAACTAAGAGTGAGATCTCCACTCTGAGAATCAAAAAGATTCGGATAACCCTAACTGTCAGAAGGTTTAATTACCGAACTAAAGATGAATTTCTCGTTTATCGAGAGTGAATTGTGGTTTTGGTCCTAACTGTAGGAAGGTTTGACCAAGCGGGAGTTTGAGATGACCCTAACTGTAGGAAGGTTTGATCACTCGATTTGAAAGTTGACCTCTCGTTCATTGGAGGAATCGAGAGGGGATTTTGGTTGTGGTCCTAACTGTAGGAAGGTTTGACCAAGTGGGAGGTTTAAAACGATCCTAACTGTAAGAAGGTTTGATCGTTCGATTTGTGGGCCTCTCGTTCATTGGAGGAATCGAGAGGGGATTTTGGTTATGGTCCTAAGATTTGACCAGGTAAACGATGGGTTTAGTGCTTATCATTTTATTTGTAATGATCGGGTTATCCCTAAGAAAATTATATGTAACATTCTTTCGTGAACTTCCCATTACATGAATTATCCACCCCTAGCTTTTCTTGCGAAACTGGGTTTATCATTGTATCGGCTGCATGATCGGGTTATCCTTAAGAATACCACGCATGGCATTCTCCAGGAACTTCCCGTGGAAGAAAGGAAATAGTTTAGACTCATATACCTTTTGGAGTATCGGGGAGCAGTTTAACC
>BQKN01046730.1:0-21528 GCA_022839385.1 Asparagus kiusianus | reverse complement strand
TGAAGAGACAATGAATTCGACAACAAAACAGACTTTTGACGAAAACAGTGTTAAAATCCAAGTCCGGCCCAATCACATGCTTTTCTCCATTCAAAACTGCAGCCGGCCCAAATGGATTCATGAATGATTGATGGCCCATTCAATTATCTACAGCAACTGGTTTTGGGCTTTTTGGCTTTGCTTCATAGCATTCATGCTCTTTGGGCTTCAAAAATGCTACAAAATAGAGAAGAGAGATTTTTGAGGGGTTTTTACATTTAATAATATTTATTTATATTTTCATTCAATTATGTGAAAACTAATCTACCAACAATTATTAATGGTATATTTATTCATGTAAAATAGATAATGAGGGTATAAAATTGTATTAAAATATGATCATCAGGGCCCATCAGCTGAATCGATGTCCTGCGTGGAAAATCCCTTCAACCAAGATGCCTTCAAAGCGGGTGCAAAGAACAACTCCTTATGACAAGGAATCAACAGCTCTAAGATCAGAGTTGAGATCCAAAGTATTCTAAAAATTCATCCCAGTCAACCGCGAACTTTCGAAAACTTTGGAGGGGGTTCTGTAGGCTGTCTAAAAATTACTACAGATAGCTTATCTCCATCAAACACCGATGATAGAAGTTACAATCTGACGACTTCCAGAAGGTTACAATTTGAAGATTTTCACGTAGATCGATGAAGGTTACAATCTGACGACCTTCACAATAACTGATGAAAGCTCTAATCAACAACCTTCACAATCAATATCGGGAGTTAAAATCTGATGACTCTCACATATCAAAGAGCTAAAGCAAAGATTACAAAACGACGATCTTTGTAACGCTCTGACAGAAAGAAACTACAAATCGACGGTCTCTTATAACCAAGACGTAGAAGTCCTTCCCGCGTACCATCATCAAGATGCAACACCAATTCAACCGCGGACGTAGGTCAAACCTGGCTGCAAATGCAGATCAAATTTAGCTCTAAACGCTACAAACGCAGCTCGGATCCAGCTGCCAACGCAGCTCATGTTCGGCCGCAAATGCGGCATCTAACTGCTGCCAACGCAGCTTCTAATAGCTGCCAACGCAGGTTCCATCTGCTGCCCAACACAGCTCGCAAACACTGCGTTCAAACGCAGATTTCATTCCAGAATGCAGGATTTACGTTTGATTCGTTCAAACACGAGCTGAACGGTTTCAAAACCATTTCCTACAATTTGAGGGGATCACAACTCCACTTAAGAGTGATTTAAGGGGCGGTTACATCCCATTAGCCTCACTTAAGAGAGAATTAAGGAGGGCGGTTACACCCCTTAATCCCTTATAAATAACTAAGAAATCAGCTTAGTTCGGGGCTGGATCCTTCATCCTTCTCTTGGGCAGAAAAGAAGAGATCTTTGACTTGTCTAACCAATTACGGTTAAGATCAATCAACTCTTTCAAGAGTTCTTCTAAACTCGTTCAGAGTTCTAAAACTTACCACGCAAGTTCTCCACAACGTCAAATCGTGAGAAGAAGACATCCTTCCAGTGAATCAAGACGTCGGATCGTCAACGAGAAGCAAACTTGACGCGAGCATTCGAGGAAGGCATCTCATCGCCACCATGAAGAACTCAGTTTTAAACGAAGGGGAGAATCCAGATCATTCTCTTCTCTTTTGTAATCAGGAAATCCAAATTGTAATTGAAATCGAGAGAATACAAATCAAATTTCTTTCATTTTACTTACTACAAATTTTTCACCAAACAATCGTGAATAGCAATCTTTGCTCCTTCTTCATTGCTATCCGATTCGCTTGGTTCGGATTCCTCCTATCCGGTATACATGACTTTCTTCTTCTTGTATTTCAAATATTTCTCCTTGAGCTTAGGGCAATCTTTGGCAATATGACCCGGTTCGTTACATTCAAAACATTTTCCTACACGTGAAGAAAATTTGTTGTTAGATCGGGGATCGAACTTCTTATTCATTTTTATGAGTCTTAATATTCTTCTAGAGAGGTGAGTCACTTCTCTAGAAAAATCAACTTCACTATCCAAAGATGAGGAGTTATCACTAGCTCCTTTGAGAGCTATGGTCTTCGTTTTTAGGAATGGCTCCTCAATTTCCCGTGGGGGCACTTCCTCCTTCTCCTTTCCTTTAATATTCTTCTCATGAACCTTAAGATTATCGATAAGGCCATCGAGAGCTAGAGTAGTAAGATCATGTGCCTCCTCTATGGCCGTAGCTTTGGGCTCTCACGCCGGAGTCAATGAGCGAAGGATCTTGTAGTTCATCTCTTGGATAGTCAATGTCTTCTCAAGACCATTCAATTCATTGATGATATTAGTAAAGCGAGAAAACATAGCATCAATGGATTCATTAGGAAGCATTTTAAATAACTCATAGTCATGCATAATCCCACTAATTTTGGACTCCTTAACTTGGGGCGGGGGGTTTCCTTCATGTGTAATACATAATTTTACCTAAATTTCGTGTGCGGTTGCACATATGGAGACCCTATTATATTCATTTGGGAAAATATCACAATTTAAGGTATTCATGGCCTTTGCATTGAGTTTAGCTTGGTGTCTTTTTCCATCGGTCATGGTACTAATCTTGGACTTTTCTACATACTTCTTTTCTATGATATCCAAGATGTCAAGATCAATGTAACAAAGGTAGATCCTCATTCTAGCTTTCCAATAGGCAAAATTGCTACCGGTAAAAAGTGAGGGTCTAGTGGTGGATTGTCCCTCAAGCATATGCACATTCAATGAAGCCTCCATAGGATCTTTCCTCTAAGGTGGTTAGACCAAAAACTAATATAGAGACCAAGCTCTGATACCATCTGTTGGACCCTAGAGGGGGGATTAGGGTCTAGAGAGAATAATAGTGCAATAAAAATTATGATAAGCAATACACCACAAAATAAAAAGCGAGAGTAAAGAAGAGAAGGTTAGAAATCGTTATCCAAGTGACGCACGATGTGTTTACGAGGTTCGGTCCGCTGACCTACGTCCCCGCTCCCCACTCTCGAGGAGAATCCACTACATAACCTGGTATGGAAGCCAGAACTTTTTCTACACAATGATCTTCACAAGATCTCACAACCACACAATTGACCTTCACGAGATCACACTCACAACAGTAGCAATCACAGGAAAGACTCTCTCTTTACAATAGCCCTATGGCAAGAAAAGGGATTGCACTTGAAGCTATGGATGTGAAAACGAAACAGTGAATAATAGGATGAAAGTTGAAGCTCTTTGAAAATAATAAACTTGAAAGCAAGAGTTTTTCAATTAAGGCTTAAGTCTAAAGTGGTTAGGGTGTTAGGTATTTATGAGGAAAGAAAGCAGCAGCCAAAGCCCCAAAGAATCAGACAAAATCCTCCAAAACAGGATTTCTAAAACTGTACCAAAATAGGCGTTACAGTGTTATAAGTCGACTCAGTACTGTTTATGAGTCGACTTATAAGTAGCCGTTACAGGCTAAAAATCAACTTATAGGTCGACTCATAAAATTCATGAGTCGACTCATCATGCATGGGTCGACTCATGAAGTCATGGGTCGACTTAGCAGAAACAAAACACAATTTTCAGCACAGTTTATGAGTCGACTTATGACAGGCATAAGTCGACTCAAGCTGATGGGTCGACTCATGATATTGTGAGTCAACTCGTCAAAAACAATTGACAACTACGCAGCAGTTTGTGAGTTGACTTAATACTGTTCATGAGTCGACTCATAAACATGCACACAGAAAATATCAACTTTGAACTTTGTTAAAAATTATCAAATAAATTCAGAAAAATATAAAACTTTGAGAATAGTTTATAAATATTTTGACAAACTTGTTTGAAAAGAGATTTTGCAAAAAGGTCCTCGTATTTGTGAAAAACATCATTTTATCAAAATACGAGTTTTTGAAACAGTGCAAGTGTGTGTGATATCCCAAATAGCTTCAAATAAAATCTACAACTACTTGCCTATATTTAAGTACTAGAGAGAAAATAAAATAGTAAATATCTCTCACATAGAAATACATTTCTTGAGTCTTGATATTGCTTTAGAGTTGATGAAGCTTCTCATTACGTTAAGTGTTCTTGATAAATATTGCTTCATCACTTTGCCTCCACCTCCTTTAGATATTGACGTTGTAGCTCATATTTCATCCAATCCTCCATTTATGGTACTAACGAGCTTGATATTCATATTAACTATAATACTACTCAACAAGCAATTAGTACCGATAATGGTTGTTGTAAATCATCATCAAAACATAAGGGCTAACACCATCTATCTCTCACCCTAAATAAATCCAAATTCACACACAAATTTATAACCAAAAATACAAACACTTATTCTAACCACATATAACTCATACTCATGAAGATCCATCATGAAAATGCATAAAACCCTAAAAATTTTGATCAAACATGAGATTATGGTTTTAAATTTGTTAGTGGTTGAAATATAGTCAGGCTCAGCCCAAGACCAAGAAGTGAATATCTATTGGCTAAACACTTCATAGGGCCCAAGCACAAGCCCACATTAAAGCCCACCTAAAAAACAACGAAGTTCGCTCAACCCTCCAGCGAACTTCGCCTCAAAAACCCATGTGGACCATATCATCAACACTCCAAGGAAAGTCGGTTGCATATGTTCTGGTAAAGTTCACTAGAACAGACTTTGCCCAAAGCTGTCCAATGAGATTCATGTACTACTTACAAAACACTAACATCAAATAACAATTAGAGACACTATAAAGTTGAAGAATGTGGTACTAGTGCCCCTAGGGGTAAAATGATACGAAGTACATGCTTCATTGAGAAGACTCCTAGAATGCAATATTCTAATGTTCAGATTACCAACAAAAATTAGGTTATATCCAAACTGCCACGCAAAATGGCAAGGCAAGTAGGACTCAATACAACACTCCGTTCTATTTAACCGAGCAATAAAATAGCCTAGTCTGATGTTAATTATCTAGTTGAAACAACTACTGCTTAGGTAAGTGAACCTCTCCGAGCAAAAACCATCTTCAAATTCATCCCAAAAATTAGTGCCAACAATTTTGAGGAAGCAACAATAGAGATGATAGAGATCTTTATTTAGCACAATTTGGTGGATCCTAGCAGCGTATCTAACCGTCCACTTGGAGGACGCGTACCGCTATTACAGTACCACTCCTTCCTCACACCTAGTAGTAGTAGACATAAGCAAAGGGCAATGGAGCATATACCATCCTATCAAATATGTATATAGTAACTCCACCCTAGGATTTAGGACTTCTTCACTCAGGTAGCCACCTTGCTGGTTCAGGTATACAGTTACAACTCCTCAACCCTTGTTGAATGTAGCTGATCATGGTCACGAGCAAAGTTAGATTATACCCATGAGCAATAAAAATTGTAGGGTATAGTACTTTGATGGAAATACAATCTTTCAGATGAGACGGCACTATGTATCCTTTCAGCCAAATTAAAAGGAACTTCACGAGCAGAGCCTAAGCAGAGATGGGCTCCTCAACTTGATAGTGGAAGCTTTTGAATGTGCCTCCTGCATGGAATCTACACTCGTCCAATGTGGTAGTGTGAAGTATGGGAGTGTTCTTGAAAAATCTCTTTTCTACCTCGAGCCCTGTACTCACAGGAATATGCTCCACCTTCGCTTTCTTGTTCACATTTCTGAAGAGATATTCTACCCAAGATATGCGAGAAACATGAGGGTCGTGTGTCGCATTGGTGAGCGTTTGATAGCAGATATGGAAGTGACACACTAGCTCTCAAAAGGTTTCACCAACATGATCATAGAGTTGCATACTCTCCAACTCCTCATTGGTAGGAAGGAACTCTTTGTACTGTCACTCTCCCATTACCAACCGAGATACTTCAGACATCTCATGTAAAGTTATCCCGATCTCCCCCGATGAGGTAAAGAAAGTGTTGCTATCGATATTATACAGCTCAAAAATGCTATATAATATTGGGTGCTATATAATATTAGCGCATAAATTTGAATGCCATATTGGTAGCTCACACTGTACAATAGAGCCCTAACTGTGTTAGCCTTTCACCAAAGGTGGCTAAGGTGAAATCAATCAACCTAGCCCTCCACTTAGAGTCAGTTGATCGAATCCATCCGAGAAATCTAGCATCCTCCTCTAGATACTTCCTGTTGATTTAGGAAAGCTACTTTCCAAATAAATTCAGAACCACAGGGACTTGATTAGCTGGAGCATTCTCTTTGACTGAGCTAGGATGAAGGCCAACAATATTGAGCCGGAAGAAACCCTCTTTGTAAAATTCATTCTCAGATTTCAAGCTGCCCACCATCACATTATCTTCCTTTTTGACAATTAGTAATTGCATCAGACAAGGGACCGCGAGATGTTGTAGGAACATGAATGATACAAGTCATTCTATCAGTGGCAAACAAAAGTGACTATCTTTTTGAACATAGTACCGACATTCACTTTCTTGATTGAATACAATAGTATTCCCTGGGTTGCTATCACCAAACAGGAACTATGGCTTCCCTGATTGGCCACATTTTAAAATGAAGATATTAGCATCCATAATAAGTTCCCTTAGGATGGTAGCACTCCTGAGGCAAATCGCCCCAATTCACTCCTGGCTACTTTCCTCAAAGATTAGCTGAAAACATGCAACTTCAGAGGATCCATTATACCTGAAGTGGTTATGATGGCTAATAGGCCTATATGGTAGAGGAACTGCACAAAGAAAATATAATAAGTTAGAAACCTTGTTAGGAGACTCAGCATCAAAACTAGCTAAGTGTTGAGCTCATAGGTGAAGCTTGTGCAATAGACTTGTTCGAGCGAAGCTCACTCATGAGCGAAGTTTACCCATGACTAAGCTCTGGAAAATCTGGCAAAGTGTCACAAGTTTAGGCGAAGCTCGCTCAACTACAATGACTCTCAACATAGTGACGATACTCACTCAAAAGCCCAGATGGGCTAATACGATGAACTTCACTCAGACAAAGTTTGCCCAAAAGCCCAACATGCTAAAATAGTGAACTTCACCGAAGTAGTGAAGTTTACCATGTGAAAAGCCATTGATGCGACTACCAAAGCTTCACCATCACCAGCAAAATTAATATTTAAGATCGAATACGGTCATTGAAGCCTCACCATCGATGATAAAACTAATTCAAGTACTTTGAAGCACCGATCAAACCCAAGGAGGGCTATTTTAGCAAACAAGAAGCCCAACAAATGATGGCTGAACTAAAGAAGGAGATAGGTTTAGAAGCTTACCCGATACTGTAGGCGTATAAAATTGCCTATAGGTCCCTTAGCTTAGCTCAGCACGATGATTCGACAAAACAACGGACATTCGAGCGACAAGGCGATGAGGCACGCAAGCAACGGAATACGTTCGCGTGCGGGACCAAACCAACGGTTCGGAAAGTTAACGAGTCATCCAACAACAAAACGGACTTGAACTCAAACACCGAAGCGGAGCTACTGCCACATGAAGATTCGGGGAATCGAATCAAGACCTGAACGAATCAACGAAGGGTCGAGGCGACAAGGCACACGAACAATGGAACACGTACGCACGTAGAATCGAACCAACGTTTCGGGGAATCACCGAGTCATCTAAACAAGAACGAACTCGGTGATATAACGATCGAATCAAGACCAATCCCGGACTCGGACTCAGAAGCGGATTAACTGCCATATTTGGAATCAAGTCAATGAGCCGATTCCAGAAACCGAATCAAATCCGAACGACGGAGAACCGAAAACACCGGAAAACGACGAAACCAGCGCACCTGGGGGAACTCGGCCCGAACCGAACCACCCTAAGGTGGCTCGGCCAAGGCCGAGCCACCCCTGGGTGGCTCGGCTATGGCCGAGCCACCCAGAGGTGGCTAGGCACAGTTCTGTGCCAAAGGCACAGTTTTGAGTGCCTATAAATAGGCCTGGCACTCGTTCATTTGAGAGGACTTTTTCTGAAACTTCTGAAGAGCCGAAACTCTGCCGGATTGCGACCTCAACTCGGATTGCGAAGGCTTGAAGACTTGGACGACCAGATCTACGTGACACTACTCCGGATCTAAGCTTGGCTCTTAGATCCCGAGATTAGAGCGAGCGTTTCCTTGGTGAAACGATCCTTCTCGGCTACTATCTCCTTGGTGGGATAGTACCCGTTATACCACGTGGATCTGTTCAGATCGAGATTGCACGGTGGTCCACGGTACTCAACCCCGGCACAGGCGAAGAACCCCACAAAGCGAGGGACCGTAAAACAGGAAACTCGTGATTTGTTCAAGGAAAGTTGTAATTTTTATTTCTTTATTTTGATTTTGTTGTAAGCCGGATCTTATAAAAAGACCGGATCTCTTTGTAAACGCATAAAGTTGTTGTCAAAGTTGTAACAGAATCATCAATGAAGAATAACACAATTTCCCGTGCGAACAATCTGGCGACCACAGTGGGAGCCACCAGCTTCGCTGCCGAAGCTGGAGTGTCGCAGCCGCGGATCTCGATCCCGGTGGTGGAGGAGGTCGAGTACGAATTCGACCAGCAGAAATACGAGGAGTACGTGTCCTCGTCCGGATCTGCCGCCTCCCCCAAGTCCAAGAAGTTCCAGAAGTTCTCCTCCAGGAGAAAAGTCCGTTGGTGTGATGAAGCTGAAGCCACCAACGACGACCTCACCCCAACCGACGCCGAAGCTGCGTTAGGTGAAGCCCTACCGACCTCAAAGAAGGTCAAATCTGCCATTGAAGGCGTAGTGACTCTCTCCAAGAGAGCCCGCCAGAGGCAACGTCAACGCCTCGCGAAGCAATTCGCCAAGGCCATGGAGTCCGTTGACGGGGTCCGCTATCATGCGGATCTGAAGAACAAACGAGGCGAACAGCCTCAACAGCAAATGCAGGGTGGTTCCTCCAAACCATCAACTAGGGAGTGGGTCCGTGTCAAACGGAATCGCTCGACTTTGGAGGAGCGCATCCGCAAGCGCCGCGCGTTATCCGCGCAAGCACGGGCCAAAGCTGAGGAAACCCGTCGCAAACTGCAGAAGGAGGTGGTCAAAAAGCCGCCACCTACTCGCAAGATTTGGAGGCCAAAGTCTGAAGCGGTTCAGGCTAAAGAGCAAAACCCGCAGCCTCCAAAAGTTCGGACGCCGGCAAGTCAATCCAAACAGCCGGTGATTGCCGCAACTACCCTGGGAGATCCCGCCGGACCATCCCAGAAGAAAAGATCAGTTTTGGAGCGCCTCGGTCCACTTCCGAAGGAACAAGGTAAAGCTCCAATTCAGGAACGCTTGGGGCCAGTGAAGAAGTCCCAACCAATACAGAATGCCGGGGGTCGCCGCAATCCTCAACATTCGGAGCAAACCGCGGCACCCAAACGCACAACCTTGCGCATTCAAGTGCAAAGTTCAGCTGAAGATTCACGTCCACGAAGACGCGTTTCGAGGCGTATAACTCTCGAGAGCCCGAAAAAGACAATTATTCCTCAGAAGGAAACGTTGTCATCTGATGACGACAACGTTATACCTGAGAGGTCGTGCCAACACACAATAGCTTGCTCTGACCTCCAAACAGATGAGCTGTACTATCGTGCCGGGGGTACGAACAAATCTAGAAAAAGGAGCCCTCGAAGATTCGGGAATCTATGTCCTTGTTCAAATCTCATTCGGGCAGTACTGTCTGAATGCAACTGTGCAAAGACAGTCCCCGAAAGAGTTTCCGTGTTTGAGAGACTCAGCAATGAAGCGCCAAAGCCAAGGCCCAGGCGTTTCCGAAGAAAAAGAACGATGGTCAAGGATGGGGAACATTCAAGGGTCACCGCCAACATGACCAGCACAGGAACAACGGCTCAGGATAACCCCGAGACGATTCCAGAAACATCCCGACCCAGGACTCGTTTACAATCTGGGGCTATCATTCGCGCAACGTATGATAGAGTCCGAACAAGAGTACCTTCGGGAGATGAAGAATCAGATGCTGGTTCCGCAGTGGCGTCTGATAATACAGTGTCCAGTGAGGGACAGCCCCGCGAGTCGCTCATGATAAGTGCGGAGCAGGTGGCCAAGATGCTTGAAGATGCCATGGCCAAACAACAAGAAACCTTTAGGTTCGAGATGCAAATGGCCATGCAGAACATGAGAGAGATGCATGACCAACAACTTCATGCATTGAGGCACCAACAAGGCGAACCAAGTCAGCCCAACCAGAACAACCTGGAAGAGGAGGGCACAAATGAAGCTCGCAACGTTAATAACCCTCCCATCAATCCAGGGGGTGGTAATGATAATACCAGTGAAGACACAGGTGAAAGCTTAAAAATTAAGAATCTCGAGAACAAAATCAACACATTGATTTCTGCTCAAGAGACTAAAAAGACAGGCATTCCCTGTCCCTACCCAAGAGAATGGGAATCGATCCCATATCCGGCGAAGTTTAGTCTAATTAACTTCACGCCGTTTAATGGGATGGGTTCACCAACTCAGCATTTGATTTATTTCAAATCGCACTTGGGAGTCATCTCTGGCAATGAGCCTCTGATGGTGCGGTCATTCGTTGGCACTCTTCGCGGAGCCGCCTTCGATTGGTATCGTCGCCTCAAGCCAGGAAGTATAAACAGTTGGGATGACATGGAGACAAAATTCCTCGCGAATTTCTTCGACGACGACACCGAAATCTCAATCGGGTCGTTGCTTGATGAAAAGCAGAAGGACGGAGAATTGGTCGAAGTCTTCGTCAAAAGGTTCCGGAATAAGGCGATGAATTGCCGGGACCCGATTAGCGAGGAGTTCATCCTCCAAACCTGCCACAACAACCTCTCACTGGACGTTTTGGAAGCAATGGGCACAGCTCCGTCCAAGACATGGAAGGACTTGAAGGTCCGAGGTGAGCAAGCTGAGCGGTTCCTTAGAAGAAAGAAGGCGGAGAGAGGCCAACCGGCTACAAATCCTCCAAAGCAGAACTTCAATCAGAAGGGAAAAGGTAAAGCTCAGGTTAATGCTGTTGATGCTAATCAAACCTTTCAATTGCAACCTCAGCAACAGCAGCAACAGCAGCAACAGCAGCGAGCTCCACAGCAATCACAGCCACATTGGCAGCAGCGGTCTCAGAAGCAAAAGTCTTCGGAGCCGAGATTTCCTAAAGTCTACTCCTTCAAAGATGACGAAGTTCCCGGCATCTTCAAATATCTGTTGGAGAACAACAAAATCCAGCTGCCTGCGATTGTGGATCATGAAGGGGCTACCAAGGTGACAGACCCGAGGTACTGCGCGTATCACAGAGCGGTTCACCACCCTACGAAGTCCTGCTACCACCTCAAGGACAAGATCCAGGCCTTGATCGATGTAGGAGTCATAACTCCGAAACCGGCCAAGAATGTGGGAGCAAATGCAGTGTCCATCAGTTTTGGATCGGTGCCTGCAGATTGGTTCGAGCCTAAGCGCGTTACCAAAGTCGGGATGAAGACGGTGAACGACGATCCGCACGGACAGCGCCAAAAGGGACTCGTGCCGCACACAGCTCCAAACGGTGAAATTCTCTGGGTGCACCCCGACCTAATCGGAGATGAACAATGGGCTGGATCGTCATCCAAGAAGAAGTCCAAAGGGAAAGGGAAGTCTTGTTATGGAGTCTCTGCTATCCCGGGTGAAGAGGATGAAAGGATCACCACTTTTCCACTCTCCGACGAGGAACATGAGGTCTTTACGACCCGAAGTGGGAATCAGTACCACTTCAACTATCCGTCACATAGTGAACAAGCAGCTAAGCTAGGGGTGACAAAACAGGGACCACCCAAGACTATCACAGAGATGGGGGTGATCCCAATTCCCAAACCGGCTGAAGATGTTCGACGACAACCGGTTGATAAACAGAAGGAAAAGAGGCCCGAAGAGGTACAGAATCCGAAGCAGTCTCGTTTCAGTCGTCCGATTGGAAAAGACAAACCGGAGAGTTCAAAAAACCCTCGCGCCTTCGACATTATGGCTCAGCTAGCTAACATTCCAGCGCGGATAACATTGTACGAGCTGTTGCGGTTATCCAAGGAGACTAGAGAAGCCTTGCAGGAAGCCCTGGCAGATTCAGAAGCATTCCTCACAAGGGTCAAACCAGTTTCTGAAGAACTGGATACGCTAGCCCAACATTGCAATGTGGCAGCTAAGAACATTCCCTGCATCACCTTCACCAAAGAGGATATGCAGACGAAGAATTCAAACCACGATCGGCCCCTGTACTTCGTCGGGTACATTGGCTCCAGCGAAGTCAACCGGATCCAAGTAGATCCGGGTTCCGCTGTGAGTATTATGCCGCTTCGCCTAATGCACAGCCTGGGAATCCCAATCAGCAAGTTGGCGTCAACAGGCACAGTCATATACGGATTCAACACCAGCGGGTCAAGACCTTTGGGTAAAATCCGGATAAAGTGCCAAATGGGCGATTTAAAGACGGAGGTCACGTGCTACGTGATTGATGCTGAGACATCCTATAACTTACTATTGGGTCGGCCTTGGATCCATAGTAACGTTATAGTCCCCTCCACTCTACATCAGTGTTTGAAATATGTCGACACTGATGGAAGAGTTAGGACGGTGGTCGCGGATAAGCAACCATTCAAAGGGTACGAGAATTATTTCACAGATTCTCTCCTTTATGGTAATGAATCCGACACGGAACCATCGGTCCAAGGCACGGACAGCGGAGAAGAAGCTGATTCCGAAGCCGGATTCGATTACAATGGTGGTTTTGTTTTTAATGACATTGTACCCTTTGTAATCAATCTCGACGACGAACAGTCGTCAGATGGCGGTTGTAACTGGCAACTTGCCGAACCTGAAATAAATAATGGTTTAGAGTACTCCTTGTCTTTTGATGATGTGATAAAGGGATTGTACGATAATCCCGAATTGTGTATGCCGCTCCGATCGTTGTATGTAACGAAGAAGCGTCTCCAGCACTCTTTCGGAACAACTCAAATTATTCCCGCCAAAATAGGGGGACAAAAAGAAGTGATCTTCGGTAAAGGAGAAAGTCGTCCGGTGCCAGATCATTTCCTAAGAGAGGATGAAAATGATGACAAATCTGGTTTACATCTATCTAAGTACAGTTCAGAAGCGCGCAAGCTCATGGAAAGACAAGGGTATGATTTCACACTCGGAGAAGGTCTATACTTCGATCGAGGTTCCCGTGTCCCAGTCAAAGCGGCATATGTACCAAAGGGTAAACCGGAGGGATATTATCGTCACAAGAGGGGCTTAGGCTACGTTTCGTCAGATGACGAATGTGGCTGGCAGATCATCGATCAAATTGCTAACAAGGCTAAGGACGGGTATTTGCCAGATTCTTCAGCTGAAGATTCCGACACAAGTTTGGGAGAAGTATTCAAGGCCTTAATGTCGAACATGACTACGGCTGATCCATCTACAATGGAAGACGACGATCAAATGCAAACGTGGGAGGACCCATGGGTTCATCACCTGAACATGCAATATGGTGATAGGTTCGAACAGAGAGAGCCACCCACCGAAGACGAGGTAGTCCAAATCAATATGGGTGATGAAGACAATCCAAGGCCCATATTCATCAGTGGTAGTCTTCCATCAGATGAAAAGGAGGAATTAATTGCCTTGATCAGAGAATATATCGACGTCTTCGCCTGGAACTACGAAGACATGCCAGGGCTCGATCCCAATGTGGCGATGCACCGCCTCGACATCAAGCCGGATGCCAAACCTGTCAAGCAACAGCAAAGACGGTTTCGTCCGCAGATCATGGAAGCCATCGAGGCTGAAGTTAAAAAGTTGATCGACTCAGGGTTTATCCGGGAAGAACAACATCCAGACTGGTTAGCCAATATCGTTCCAGTCATGAAGAAGAATGGCAAAATCAGGATTTGCATCGACTTCAGGAATCTGAACGAAGCATGTCCAAAAGATGATTTTCCTCTCCCAATCACGGACGTCATTATCGACAATACGTGCGGATTCGAAAGAATGTCCTTCATGGACGGCTTTTCGGGGTATAATCAAATCAATATGCACCCGGATGACGAAAAGCATACGGCATTCAGAACGCCCCTCGGTATTTTCTGCTACACGGTGATGCCATTCGGTCTGAAGAATGCAGGTGCCACATACCAGCGAGCGATGACTAAGATTTTCCAGAAACACCTCAGGAAAACAGTTGAATGCTACGTTGATGATTTGGTGGTGAAAAGCCGCAGCAAGGAAGATCACATCAAAGACTTGAGAACAATGTTTGATCTCATGCGGAGTCATCAATTGAAGATGAATCCCACAAAATCCTTCCTCGGAATGTCCAGCGGAAAATTCCTTGGATTTGTCGTTACCACCAAGGGTATACACATAGACCCAGACAAGGTAAAGGCAATAAATGAATTGCAACCCCCGAAGAACCTAAGGGAACTCAGAGGATTGCAAGGGCGTTTAGCGTATATCCGGAGATTCATTTCAAATCTTTCTGGGAAGTGCCAACCGTTTTCGAAGCTAAACAAGAAAGGCGTATCGTTTATTTGGGACGATGCTTGCCAGAAGGCATTCGAAGATATCAAGGCATATCTGATGAATCCACCTGTTCTTGTTGCGCCAAAATCAGGTAAACCGTTCTTGATTTATATCAAGGCGATGAACCATTCGATAAGTGCTTTATTAGCACAAGACGATGATAATGGTCACGAACAGGCAGTCTATTATCTAAGTCGGACCTTGATAGGCGCCGAGTCTCGATACCCGATGATCGAGAAAGAATGTCTTGCATTGGTGTTTGCGGTGCAGAAGATGCGACATTACTTAGTCGGCCAGACGATTTATGTCATTGCCAGTGTTAATCCGGTACGAGTATTCATGACTCAACCAGGTTCGATGAATTGGCGGTTGGCAAAGTGGGCCCTTCTTTTGTCCCAGTATGATCTGCACTTCAAACAGCAGAAGTCGGTCAAAGGACAGGCAATTTGTGATCTTTTGGCGGCGAGCCCGACAACAGATACGGTGGAAGTGTACGATGACTTGCCAGATGAAACCCACGAGGTTAATACCACGTCACACCAACAAGTATGGCAGTTATATTTTGATGGTGCCTCGAGAGCAGTCAATAAAGCAGTAACTCCGGGATGTCCTAAGGTCACTTCTGGAGTTGGAGTTGTCTTAGTTTCCCCAGGGAAGCACGTGATGCCTCGAGCTTATTCGCTGACGAGTCCATGCTCTAACAACGTAGCCGAGTATAACGCACTCCTCATAGGACTCAGTTTCGCCAAGGAGCTGGGGGTCGAATATCTCGAAGCCTTTGGGGATTCTCAACTAATTGTCAACCAAGTTCGTGGGGAGTATGAAGTCAGGAACCCAGATCTGATTCCATACCACCAAGAGGCCGTCAGAGTGGCAGATTCTTTTGAAGAATTTTACATTGAATACATCCCGCGTCTTCAGAACGCTTATGCAGATGCACTGGCAGCACTAGCAGTGTCACTCGCGCAACCGCCCGAAACTGAACTGTTAGTCACAGTAAGATCACACCAACTCTGCGTACCCATATACGACATGGATATTGAAGAGGAGGATGATAAAAACGAGAACGCTAAAGAGGTGAACTCAACCCAAATCGGGTCTGAGCCCCGAGATTGGCGTTTTCCCATTATTGACTACGTCCAATATGGCATTTTGCCAGAGGATGTAAAAGAAAAAGAATCTATCCGCCGAAGAGCACCACGATTCTTTTACAATACCGAGACCCGTACGCTGTATCGCCGAGGGTACGATGACTTGCTTCTCCGATGCCTTTCGAATGAAGAAGCAAAAGAAGTTCTTAAGGAAGCACACGAAGGAGAGTGCGGCGCACATCAGCCTGGTCCCAAGCTGTATGATCGAATCAGAAGAATGGGATATTTCTGGCCAACAATGGTTCGTGACGCGATTGAGTACGCTCGAGAATGTCACGCTTGTCAAGTACATGCAAACTATATGCACCAACCACCGGAGCGGTTACACACGTCAACCACCTCATGGCCATTCGAGACATGGGGTATGGACATTGTCGGTCCCATCTTCCCGCCTTCAGTCAAAGGTGATCGATTCATCCTCGCTATCACCGACTACTTTTCAAAGTGGGCTGAAGCCATTCCGCTTAAGGAAGTAAAGACGAACAACGTCATCAACTTCATCAAGCATCACGTTATATACCGACACGGCGTGCCGAGGAGGATCATTCATGACAACGGTCCGCAATTCATAAGCAACGCCTTCATCCGGTTCTGTGACAAGTTCAAGATCCAAGATGTTTCGTCAACACCTTATTACCCTGCCGCTAACGGATTAGCTGAGGCTTTCAACAAGACGATCATCAAGATCTTATCGAAGCTTGTGAAAACCAACAAACGGGATTGGGACGATAAACTCGGAGAAGCACTCTGGGCTTATCGCACTACCATACGCACACCTACGGGAGCTACTCCATATTCGTTGGTCTACGGATGCGAAGCTGTGCTACCGTTAGAGATTCAAATCCCCTCCCTTCGGATCGCTCTCGCAACGGAGATGACGACCGAAGAGCAGCATCAGAAGCGTCTCGAGGAACTCGAAAGGCTGGACGAAAAGCGCTTGGAAGCTCAACAACACATCGAGTTTTACCAGGCTAGGATATCCAGGGCTTTTGACAAAAGGGTTCGCCAAAGAAGCTTCAAAGAAGGAGACTTGGTCCTCGCTGCGCGCCGACCAATTATCCTCACCTCTAAGAAGAAAGGTAAATTCGAACCTAAGTGGGAAGGACCGTTTGTAATAGACACAGTCTATTCGAACGGTGCTTATCGCTTAATTTCTTTAGAGGGTAACAGGCAATTAATGCCAATAAACGGGAAGTTTTTGAAAAAGTACTATCCCTAGTACGTTCAGGACAACTCATTTATCGGGAAGTTCCTTGGAATATTACACTTAATATTCTAGAGGATAACCCAATTTTATTTTACCACCAAAATCCCTCGCTGATCAATTTCAATTGACAGTGAGTCCACCAAAAAGGTTCACTCTCAGTTCGGAGTCCCCTTTCGATGAACGAAAGAACTCCATTTCTTTTCTCTTGGGTTCAACCTTTTTATGGTTGTGACTGAAGTTGAAATTTCACTTCGATAAACGAAGATCTCATTTTTCGATCAGATAACCAATCCTATAAAAGGTAAGTTTATCTAGATCTTCCGGATTCTCGGAGTGGAGATCCCACTTCTAGTTTCCTTCTTGCATTGGAAATAGAATATAAAATTCTTCCTTTCCAGAATCAAGGAATAGAATATAAAATTCTTCCTTCCTTGTTCGGGGAATAGAATATAAAATTCTTCCTTCCCCACACCAACTCTTTTTCTAAAGTTTACCAATTTAGGATTCATCCTAGGTATTTTATCCCGAAACCTAAGCAGGGGTAAGTCTGCGCCTAACACGCGCTGCCGGTTTAGTCTTTTTCCGATTGAAAAAGACACCAGAGTTCGATTCTGGGGTATTTTATCCTGAAACCTAAGTAAGGATAAGTCGATGCCTAACACGCATCGCCGGTTAGTTCTTAACCGTTAAAAAGAACACCCGTCCGCATATTCAACATTGTGGCAGGTAGTTATTAATAACACCGAAATCCACGCCTCACACTCATGGGGAATTTCATCCTGAATCCTAAGAAAGGATATGTCGATGCCTAACACGCGTCGCCGGTTTGATCTTTCCCGTAGAAAAAGATACCAGAGTCTGACTCTGGGGATCTTTATCCCGAAGCCTAAGTAGGGATAAGCCAACGTCTAACACACGTTGCTGGGTAGCCTATTCCCACAACAATGGCGAAGTCTACATATTCGAAGTTGTAGCACAAAGTCTAAGGGAGTTCATTCCTTTAGCACAACGTCACATGCGGAACGGATTAAAATAATCCGCACGTAAGCCCGACTCAAACGGTAGTCGGTAAGAGCACATCAAATCCGTTGAAGGCTGAGGATTTGCCAAAAATCCTAAGTCAACGTCTCATACACGTCGCTGTTTAGTCTTTTCACAGGAGAAAGACGAAGTCTACGTATTCAATATCGTAGCACTAAAAGAGTTAACTCTTTTAGCTTAACGTAACGTGTGGAACGGATTTAGACAATCTGCACGCTAGCCCGACTCAAACGGTAGTCGGTAAAGGCTAATCAAATCCGTTAGAGGCTGGGGGTTGGCCAAAAATCCTAAAGCCAACACCTAACACGTGTCGCCGGGTAGCCTATTCCCGTAATAATGGCGAAGTCTATGTATTCGACATCATAGCACGAAGTCTCAGAGAATTCAATCTCTGAGCGCAACGTTACATGCGAGCGGATTTAAACAAATCGCATGCTAGCCCGACTCAAACGGTAGTCGGTAAAGGCATATCAAACCCGTTGATGGCTGAGGATTTGCCAAAAATCCTATGAGTATTGTGGTCAATCATTTCAAACGGAATGACGAATCATAATAAAGATAAAAAGGAGATTCACTAGAAGAGTCAAAAGTCAAAATACATAGCAGATAAAATCAAACATCAAGCCCGTGGCTAAAAATCTGCTGACTGAACTTAGACAGCTTATCATCATAAGCTTGAATAAGCTCAGCCCTAATCGACTCCTCAGTGGCGGCCGAAGTCTTCGCAGCAGTCTCTTCTGTCTCGGATAGCTTCTGCTTCAAAGACTTCAACTCATCGGACAAAGCCGTACAGGTCTGCTGGTCCTGTGCTTCTGTCATCTGAAGAATGCCAAAAGTCTCCTCTTCTTCGGGTCTCAACCCGGGCTACTCGGTCTCGCTGCACCTGAACCTCAAGACTAGCAAGAAGTTGAGTCTCGCGCAGTGACTGTAAATGAGTCTCCAGCTCAGCAGCAATGAAGGAAGAGGCTCCGGTATCTCGAAGCTCACGAAACATCTGAAGCTCACGCTCTAAGCAGTCGAGATCGTCAACTATGGCCTTCGCCAAATCTAGATATCCTGCCTCCCTTATTAAATTGATTCTGGAATCAAGGAAAGGTTTGAACTGGTGAAGGGAAAGTCCACTGTGGAAAAGCTTGCCAATCATAGCCTTCACAAAGGAGAAGAAGGAGCGAACTTCTAGACAGATAACGATCTTGTCGGGATCGTCGTCGGATAACAACTCCTTCACTAAGACATGAAGACGAGAAGAACGCCCTATACAAAAGAGAGGGAGAAATCCGTCAAAAGTCTTGATAAGAAAAAGGAATAACACTCTTCAATGAGTTAACTTATACCTTCTTCCTCTTGAGCCGCTGGGGGTAGTGGAGGTGTAATGGCTGTAGGTGCATCAACTGGTATAGTTGGTCTCACAGCCGGCTCAACAGGGTCTTTCTCAGCAAAAGCTCCTGCCAGATCCAAAACGGAATTCGCAGAGGCGTTACATTATAGTTGCATTAGTCAAGATTGGCTAGTCCTATAATTAACTTAGAAAGAAGCACATACCTTCAAAGGAACCATCCTCAGGGTTTTTAGCGAAGGCGGGCTCAGAAAACATGTCTCCAGGTAGCTGGTCCTCAATCTGAGGTGAGCTATATATGTAGCGCATCATAGGAGTGTCCGCAAACAAGCTTCCCTCGTCGAAGTCATCGATGGAGAAATCTGACATAAAAAAATATCAGTGCCAAAGAAAAGTGAAGAGACTACAACTGATGGAAATGAGTTACCTCTCACGGGTGCATCGGCCTCTTCATTTCCAGGATTCGCCTCCTGCAAATTATCTGAAGAAGCAAGAGGTAGAGGACAGTTAGAGGGTACACAAATTCATTTGGTGTATCATCTAAAGAAATACGTTGTCAGTGTTAGATGTACCTTGATTCATGGAATCGGGTCCTACATGGCCCTCCTCTCCAATGTCAGCAACCCCTGTAGGCCTCTCTACAGGGGGTAGCGGATCAGACTCATCGGGAGATACGTGGATTGGATCAGGACTCATCTCATGCTCCTCACGCGCTCCTATATAGAGATGGAGAAGTATAAGTCAATGCGCTGAGTAACCAGAGGAATAGTTTTCAGGATAAAGGTTACCTCCATCACTGGCAGGATCATCACCAGCTAGGTCCGTATCGGAAGCTCGAGAAGCTGCAGGCAGCTTACGGACTAACCTCTTCCGCCTAGCAGTGGGGATCGAAGGTCTCGCCCGAGGAGGAGGATAGAACTCTTCATCATGATCAGCTGTAGTCCCTGAAACATTGAACTATAGTCAGTTTCAATACTTCTAGAAAATAGAAGGAAAAGATGAATAGCAAACCTCGCTCAGAAGAGTCATCACAATCTTCGGGATCTCCGCCGGAAGCCTCGTCTGTGGAATGGAATGACCTACGGCCATCTTCATCAATTCGGCGAGTCTTATTCTGTGTCCTCTGTGATCGAGCTTTCTCCCGAATCCTGCGTGAGTCAACCCGAGAAGCTTCCTCAGCCTCTAGCTCCGCAATCGGCTTCACAGGGATAGTCTTGTTGGCTGCTAATAACCACTTGCAGCTCAAGAAGGTGAGATTCAACTGCCGATCAATACTCGGGAGGCTGAACTTAGCGCCGGTACAGCCAGTCACGGTCCACAACCATGCACGAAGACCGTCCACCAAACCACTATGGGTCCGAAGCTGCTGGCGAGGATTCCCGATGTAAAGCTGATCGTAGCCAAACTGGCGAGCAAATCGGCAGGGTAGATATGGCTCATTTTCAAGCCGGTTCAGCTCATTTTGAATACGGAAATACTCCAAAAAGTATACGAGTATAAACTGTTTCTTAATACTCCAATAAGGTATACGAGTATAAACTATTCCCTATTTTTATTGAGAAGTTCCTGGAGAATATTCTTCTAAAAATATTCTTAAGGATAACTCAATAACACGACGCCGGACAACGCGTCTCAAAAGAAGACTCGACGCCGACAATCGAACGAAGGTTGCACGTTGAACCAACCAACAAAAGCTAATGATCGGAAAACTAAGAATCGACTTCAAGTTCAAATTCCGACGACAGTCAGACAATAAATGCAGCACCGGAATCCTCACAGGCGTTCTACAAAGCACTGAATGACCTGGTGGAATTGAAGGAAGCCAGAACAGAAGCCATTCCGAGGTCCCGTTATACCGACTCAAGGTTGGGACGATCACATCCAAAGTATTCCAGGCTCTTCTATAAAAGAACGAGACTGAAACACTTTGGAGGGGGTATCTGTAGGCGTATAAAATTGCCTATAGGTCCCTTAGCTTAGCTCAGCACGATGATTCGACAAAACAACGGACATTCGAGCGACGAGGCGACGAGGCACGCAAGCAACGGAATACGTTCGCGTGCGGGACCAAACCAACGGTTCGGAAAGTTAACGAGTCATCCAACAACAAAACGGACTTGAACTCAAACACCGAAGCGGAGCTACTGCCACATGAAGATTCGGGGAATCGAATCAAGACCTGAACGAATCAACGAAGGGTCGAGGCGACAAGGCACACGAACAATGGAACACGTACGCACGTAGAATCGAACCAACGTTTCGGGGAATCACCGAGTCATCTAAACAAGAACGAACT
>BQKN01046726.1:0-12052 GCA_022839385.1 Asparagus kiusianus | reverse complement strand
GAATTTTTGGTGGTTTCAGCGGAGGGGATCATCACCCTTCAGATCTAGGGCTTCGTTCTCATCATAGGCGAGTAACATCTCACCCAACTTCACCCCTTTTCGTTTTTATGCATAGTTTTGAGTTTTAATCCGGTTTTATTGAGCCTAAATCGTATTTTATGTAGATAGAGTATATCTTTATGGTATAGGATGAGAAAATCATACTTTTCAGTCTTTAAAAGTTCACTAATGGTTTTAGTTAATGAGATTTTGATCTGAAACGTTTTGTGAGAGTTTAAAACCTATGTTTATTGCTTATAACTCTTGAAATCACGATGGTTAAAGTTTGGGAGTTTTGGTAATGAGGCTTAACCTTTTAAACTCGTCATTTACTGCCATATATCACTGTTGAAATGTTAAATTTTAGTTGGGTATAGATATCCACAAGTTTTTGATGAGTTTCGAAGCTGACAGAAACCCGAACTGGGGTTCTGTCTGCTGAGCGGTCGACCGCAGCGGACCTCAGCGGTCGACCGTCGCGAGCTTTGGCCAGCAGAATCGTTTTTGCTCTTCGAGCGGTCGACCGGAATGACCTCAGCGGTCGACCGCCACCCAGTTTCGAGCCCAGTGCGTTTTGGCTCTGCGAGCGGTCGACCGGAGTGGTCTCTATGGTCGACCGCCGCACCGATTATGTTGCACTGTTTTTTTTTGTTAATCTTTTCACTCGTTCGAGTGCCTGCATCGGTTATCTAATGTTCGTTCTCAGTTTCACTAAGCATCTATGTATAACGAATGGCCTGAAATGCCAAGTTTAGAACCACATACCGAGTTGAGTGTGAAACTTGTATAAGTAGATCTCACCATGTATATCAACAATACTTGCTAGGTTGCACCGTCCTCGTGCTGGACTATAATCCATTTTAGTTCTCGTGCTGGACTATAATCCAAAGAAGTCCTCGTGTTGGACTATAATCCATTTCGGTCCTCATGTTGGACAATTACCTTATATCTCATGTGTTGGGAAACCTCTATATCTAAATCATGTTTTGGGACACCTTTCTTAACCCTATATGCGACATTTCACATGGGTTATGATTATACACTCATGAAGGACAGGACATGGCACATATGTAGAGTATGATATGACGCTAATAATGAATACGACATGGTATGTATGTAGGATGTGACATAACACAGTACATGCGTTCTGAGATGGGTTGTATTTTCCTTTTGCTTATTTTCTGTTTACGTATTAGACTCTGGGCTTGGTACTTAGGGATTTTCAATTTGAGATACGAGGTATATACATGAGGGTTTCCTTGTCTGGATTATTTCGCTCGACGTACCTATGCTCGTGTTGAAACTTCCTAAGTACCAACCCTCCCCCCCTTTCGTTCTAGGACAGTTGATTATATATATATATATATTTATTCTATGATGACTGTATTTTTCTTACAACGAGTCCTCTCCCTTGGGGTTGGTTATGATGTTGCTCGCTAGCGCCTTGACGCTCGTTGTCCCTCCCCCTTTCAGGTCACGAGACAGGAGCACGGAGAGTCGCAGGTTGATAGCGGACTACTTTAGTGTTCAGCTTTACATTCTATCTATGTATTATTGTCTTTGGGCTCCACTGTAGTT
The DNA here is from genome assembly GCA_022839385.1 of Asparagus kiusianus. NCBI lineage: Eukaryota > Viridiplantae > Streptophyta > Magnoliopsida > Asparagales > Asparagaceae > Asparagus > Asparagus kiusianus. The sequence goes on along the minus strand of BQKN01046726.1, from coordinate 10,435 downwards.
GTTGTCAGACATTTGAGGGTTTATTCTAGAAGCTGTAAAGGCTGTGTGTCTTATTTCCTTTACTCAGACTTATTGTATTTGAGACTTGTTAAGAACTCCAGTTCATTCATTTCAGGCTTTGACTATGTACTTCAGTTTATTTTGTTGATGAGATGAGATATGTTCTACCATTTCATCCAGTATTGTTGGTTTACCTTTTACTTGCTTTGTACTTACACCTATTGTTGATTCCACTAGAGAGATAGTAATTGTGATGGTGAAACGTGTTATTGCACGGTGTGGTGCATGGCAGGTTTGACATTTCTGGTTTCACCTCGGACTGCAGCCTTGTGTGAACCCAGGGGCGTCACAGTTGGTATCAGAGCTCTAGTTCCAGTATCCTTAGGATCATCCTGTGTCGAGTCGTGGAGCTAGGATAGAGTTTCTTAGGATTCATGTATAGAGTCCGAAAGGATTCCCTAGTATGAGTGAGGACGATATATGCGTATATCTCAAAATTTGAGAATTTTTTTATGACAACTATTTTATATAGATTCAAAGTATTTGTGTGAATACTATATGTTGTGAAAATTTCGATACGATACGCTATTTATAAAGGTCTATTTTGACTCATAAATCTTATTTTTTTTTCTGACCATCAGGAGAGAGATGGCAGGACGAGGTAGACCCCGTACCAGGAGAGCTAGCCAGGCAGAGTCACAGCAGACTCTACCTGAGCAGCAGCCAGCTCAGTCCGAGCCCCAGCAGACTCCACCTGAGCCGCAGCAGGCTCCTCAGTACCTGGTGGACCTTATGGCCCCTCTTATCGCTCGGATGACAGCTATCGAGGAGATGGTGACGACTCACATAGCACCACGGACACCACCACCACTAGTAGCTCAGCAACCAGGGATACCTGCAGTTCCTGTTAGAGAGAGACCCCCAGAGGTCACGCCTGCAGCTATTCCTTTGGCAGTCCCAGACAGAGCCACAGAGCAGGAGACTTGGCTCCGTATGGTGGAGAGGTACCAGAAGATGAGGGCACCAGAGTTTCAGGGGTCACCAGACCCTCTAGCAGCCCATAAGTGGAAGGAGGATGTGAGCAATATCCTCGATATACTCAGTGTGGATTCGGTACAGAAGCAGAGATTGGCATCTTACAGCCTGAAGGGAGATGCCGGGAGGTGGTACCGACTTCAATTTGCCCTAAAACAGAGGATGACCCTCACATGGGAGGACTTTATCTACTTCTTCGATGGCCAGTATATTTCTTCCGCAGCACGGACTGGGAAGGAACTCGAGTTATCCCGGTTGACTCAGGGAGACATGATCGTGGCAGATTTTGAGAGCCGGTTCATGGAGTTGCTACATTTTACTAGCATGTGGCAGACAGGAGAGCGTCAGGCTCAGATGTTCTTGGCTGGGCTTCATCCTAATCTCTGACGGTACCTCGTGTCGAGGAGATTTTATTCAGTTAGAGAGGTAGCTGAGGCTGCCACCTCTCAGGAGATCGAGACCTCTATGTTCCAGAAGGACAAGGAGGGGAAGGCCAAGGCAGGGCAGAACAGTGACAAGGGCAAGAACAAGAGATCTTTTGCTGGGCACCAGCAGCAGCATCAGGGACCTTATAAAAAGGGACCCCAGCAGGATCAGAGAGCGCATCAGCAGCGCAAGTTCCAGGGGTCTTGTTTTAACTGTCACAAGGTTGGACATAAGGCATCTGAGTGCCGTGGCGCACCAGTAGGAGCCCAGCAGGGCAGAGGTCCGAACCACCAGCAGCAGCAGCGCCAGCAGGGCAGAGGTCAGGGCCAACAGAACAGGCTTGAGGCACCACCAGCAGCTAAGAGGACTGAGGGACAGATTCGGGCAGTTCAGGATGTTCCTCAGGGACAGATTATCCCATATTCTCCAGCACCATCAGCAGAGCAGTCTTCAGCCACAGGCAGGGTGTATGCAGTGGTTCCTCGTGATCATGGTGCCAGCGGAGCTGTAGTGGAGGGTACGTTCTTCGTGAACTCTCTTCCCGCCCGTATTCTTTTCGATTCGGGAGCTTCGCATTCATTCATCTCGCATGCATTTATGACTAGACTCCAGCTCGTAGCTCAGCCTCTAGACACCCCTCTATCTGTTTCCACCCCTTTAGGTGAGGTATCGCTTCTGGAGAGCGTTTGTAGGAGGTGTACCGTCAGTCTAGACGAGTCAGAGTTCATAGTGGATTTGATAGTGTTGCATATGTCCGAGTTCGATGTCATCCTTGGTATGGATTGGTTGTCTTCCTACCATATTAGTATTGACTGCTTTGCGAAGACAGTTAAGTTGCGAGCGTCCGACGGGTCCGAGATGATTGTAGCCGCCTCTCAGGGCAACCGACTTGCGGAGTCATTTCTGGCGTACATCGAGGAGGTGATGCGACGGGATCAGGGAGCCGAGTTATTGGAGACTAGAGTTGTCTCAGATTTTTAGGGTGTCTTTCAGGACATACCTGGGTTACCTCCTGTGAGAGAGGTCGAGTTCTGTATTGAGTTGCAGCCAGGCACAGCCCCGATATCCCGCGCACCCTATCGTATGGTACCAGCTGAGATGAGGGAGCTACAGACCCAGTTGGACGAGTTGCTAGCTCAGGGTTTTATTCGCCGGAGTCATTCTCCGTGGGGCGCGCCGGTCCTCTTCGTGAAGAAGAAGGATGGTAGTATGAGGTTATGCATAGATTATAGAGAGTTAAACAAGGTCACTATCCGGAATAAGTACCCACTACCTAGGATTGATGACCTGTTTGACCAGTTGCAGGGAGCGCAGTACTTCTCGAAGATTGATCTTCGTTCTGGCTATCATCAGTTGCGGGTTCGGGAGATGGATATTCCCAAGACCGCCTTTCTTACTCGATATGGATCCTTCGAGTTCTTGGTCATGCCATTTGGGTTGACCAATGCGCCCGCGGTATTCATAGATTTGATGAACCGGGTTTTCCGTCCCTTCTTAGATCAGTTTGTGATCGTCTTCATCGACGATATCCTTATTTACTCGAGATCGGAGGCAGATCATGAGGAGCACCTACGGATAGCGTTGAGGACTCTTCAGGAGCACCAGCTATATGCTAAGTTCAGCAAGTGCGAGTTTTGGTTTTCAGAAGTCAGATTTCTTGGGCATGTTATCAGTAGAGAGGGCATAGCAGTGGACCCATGTAAGACCCCGTTGATTTTGACAACTTTCAAGTGTGAATATGAGTGAACAAAGATAATTAATATATATTATAAATATCTTTGTGGCATGGTCATGCATGGGAAATGATATTTGAGCTTATGAGCATGTGTATATGCCTCAGGTATGAGGATGAGTTGTAAGTTTGCATATCGTGTGCAAAAGAATCAATGTATGCAGATTTTTGTTCATGAGTCGACTCATAACATGTCATGAGTCGACTGATCAGGTTGAGTCGACTCACGCCTGTCATAAGTCGACTCATGATATCGAGTCCTGTTCCCAATTTTCTTCTGCTGAGTCGACTCATAATTTTTATGAGTCGACCCATGGCCATGAGTCGACCCATAATGAGTCATGAGTCGACTCATCGCATTTTTTCAGGCTTCTTTCGATTTGGGTTTGTGAGTTTCGGGTCGGGTTTAGTTGGCTCCTATATATTGCTTAGCACCCGAAAAACACCCATTTACATCAGATCTCCCCAAGAAAACCCTAGCCCCTCCCTCTTCTCTCAAACCCTAGGTGTTCTTGGAGATTTTGGGGGCGTTTCAAGGAGGATTTCAGTGTTCTCTCTTGGATTGCAGCGAGGGGGATTGTTATTCTTCACATCTGAGGCGAGTAGCATCTCACCCAAACCCTTCCCCATGTTTTTAACTGTTTGTAAATGTTTTTAATGGATTTTATTGAGCCTAAGACTTATTTTAAGTACAAAACAATATTCTTGTTAGGGTGAATGCTAGAAATCAAGTGTTTAAGATTTTAAAATCCTCACCAACAAGTTTTTAATGAAAACCCAGATCTGGAATTTTGTTTAAAGAATAAAAACAAGAGTTTTTATATTAATTTAATGTTTTCCTTCATGATTAGGGATTTAAATGTTAGTGTTAACATGCAAGTAATTGTTTCATGTTATATATATGTTTCCTCTCTGTGTAATAGTCTAAACTTGAAGGCTAGATGCATGTATACTGGTAAATTTGAGATATGGAACGAGTTGAATAAGTTCAGTTCAAACAAATGCAGATTTCAGCCCTTGAGTCGACTCACGACTCATCATGAGTCGACTCATCATGTTGAGTCGACCCATGGCTAATCATGAGTCGACTCACGAACTCGTTTCCTGTTGTCATTTATCTTCTGCTGAGTCGACTCGTCAGTATACGAGTCGACCCATGATATATGAGTCGACTCATAAGAGTGCATGAGTCGACTCATCTGGGTTTTTCCTGTTTTCTTTTGTTTCCTGTTTAAACACTTGCTGTGTACAAACATATAGACTGAACACACATGTTATATATGTAAGATGACTTGACATGATACAAAGTTTGGACATGCACGGCAAGGCACGTATAAGAGTTGAATGGACACTCCATTAATAGTAGTAACTTCATGGTTCATTAAAGTCCTCGTGTTGGACTATAAGCGATTAAAGTCCTCGTGTTGGACTATAAGCGATTAAAGTCCTCGTGTTGGACTATAAGCGACTAAAGTCCTCGTGTTAGACTATAAGCGACTAAAGACCCCGTGTTGGGCAACCTTTGCTAAACCTTGAGCATATTACACATTTGGGTTGTGAGCACGACACTTTGATGTAGTTGGACATGATAGTGATTTAAGTGTACATGACACTTATTTCAACTATGTATTTTTGGCACAGCTGAGTTTATTGGTAGTCATGGGAGTATTATCTTTTCTTTTCTTTATTGTTCATATATTAGACTTCGGGTTTGGAAACTTAGGAATTTTCAATTTGAGATACAAGGTATATATATGAGGGTTTCCTTGTTTGGATTATTTCGCTCGACGTACCTATGCTCGTGTTGAGATTTCCTAAGTACTAAAACCCCTTACTATTAGGACATTGTATATATATATATATATATATATATATATATATATATATATATATTCTGTCATTACTGTATTTTCTTATACAACGAGCCCTATCCCTTGGGGTTGGTTGTGATGTTGCTCGCTAGCGCTTTGACGCTCGTTGTCCCTCCCCCTTTTCAGGTCACGAGCCAGGAGCACGGAGAGCCGTAGGTTGATGGCGGACTACTTTAGTGTTCAGCTTTACTTTATCTATATATTATTTTCTGTGGGCTCCACTGTAGTGTTTTCAGACATTTGAGAGTTTATTCTAGAGTTGTAAAGGCTGTGTTGCCTTAATTTCCTTTACTCAGACTTGCTGTATTTTGAGACTTGTAAGAACTCCAGTTTATTTCATTTCAGACTTGACTATGTACTATAGTTTATTTCGTTGATGAGATGTATTGCGTTCTGTCATTTCATCTAGTATTGTTGATTCACTTTTCACTTGCTTTGTACCTACACCTGATGTTGACTCCACTAGAGAGATAGTGATTGTGATGGTGAAACGTGTTACTGCACGGTGTGGTGCATGGCAGGTTTGACATCCATGGTTTCACCTCGGACTGTAGCCGTGTGTGAACCCAGGGGCGTCACAGTTGGTATCAGAGCTCTAGTTCCAGTATCCTTAGGATCATCCTGTGTCGAGTCGTGGAGCTAGGATAGAGTTTCCTAGGATTCAAGTATAGAGTCCGAGAGGATTTCCTAGTATGAGTGAGGACGATATATGCGCATATCTTAAAAAATTGAGGATTTTTTTTATGACAACTATTTTGCATAAATTCAAAGTATTTGTGTGAATACTATATGTTGTAAAAAATTGTATTATGATACGCTATTTATAAGAATCTAGTTTGACTTATGGACTTTTGTTTTTCTTACCATCAGGAGAGAGATGGCAGGACGAGGTAGGCCACGTACTAGGGGAGCTAGTCAGACAGAGTCACAGGAGACTCCACCTGATCAGTAGCCAGCTCAGTCCGAGCCCCAGCAGATTCCACCCGAGCCGCAGCAGGCTCCTCAGTATCTGGTGGATCTCATGGCCCCTCTCATTGCTCGGATGGCAGCTATCGAGGAGATGGTGACGACTCACATAGCACCACGGACACCACCACTACCAGTAGCTCAGCAGCCGGGGATACCAGCCGTTCCGATCAGAGAGAGAGATCCAGAGGTGGCGCCTGCAGTTCTTCCTCCAGCAGCACCTGTTAGAGTCACGGAGCAGGAAGCTTGGCTCCGCATGGTAGAGAGATATCAGAAGATGAGGGCACCAGAGTTTCAGGGGTCACCAGACTCTCTTGCAGCCCACAAGTGGAAGGAGGATGTGAGCAACATTCTCGATATTCTCAGTGTGGATTCAATCCAGAAGTAGAGATTGGCATCTTATAGCTTGAAGGGAGACGCCGGGAGATGGTACCGGCTACAGTTTACCCCAGAGCAGAGGATGACCCTCACATGGGAGGACTTCGTTTATTTCTTTGATGGACAGTATGTTTCTTCGGCAGCACTGACTGGGAAGGAGCTTGAGTTATCCCGGTTGACTCAGGGAGACATGACCGTGGCAGAGTTTGAGAGCAGGTTCATGGAGCTATTGCATTTCACGGGCATGTGGCAGACCGGAGAGCGTCAGGCTCAGATGTTTTTGGCTGGGCTCCGCCCAAATCTCCGACGATACCTCGTGTCGAGGAGATTCTATTCAGTTAGGGAGGTAGCTGAGGCTGCCACTTCCCAGGAGATTGAGACCTCTATGTTCCAGAAGGACAAGGAGGGGAAGACCAAGACAGGGCAGAGTACTGATAAGGGCAAGAACAAGAGAGGCTTTTCTGGACATCAGCAGCAGCATCAGGGCCCTCATAAGAAGGGACCCCAGCAGGATCAGCGAGCGCACCAGCAGCACAAGTTCCAGGGTTCTTGTTTCAACTGCCACAAATTCGGGCACAAGGCTTTAGAGTGTCGTAGTGCACCAGCAGGAGCTCAGCAGGGCAAGGGCCCGAACCAGCCACAGCAGCGACAGCAGAGTAGAGGACAGGGTCAGCCGAACCGACTTGAGGCACCGCCAGCGACGCAGAGGGCAGAGGGGCAGGTTCGAGCAGTTCAGGAGGCTCCTCAGGGGCAGATTGTTCCATACTCCCCAGCATTAGCAGTTGAGCAGACTCCAGCTCCAGGCAGAGTTTATGCAGTGGTCCCCCGTGATCACGGTGCTAGCGGAGCAGTTGTGGAGGGTACGTTCCTTGTGAATTCCTTTCCCGCCCGTATTCTATTTGATTCGGGAGCTTCGCATTCTTTCATCTCGCATGCATTCATGGCTAGACTCCAGCTTGTAGCTCAGCCACTAGACACCCCTTTGTCAGTTTCCACCCCTTTAGGTGAGGTATCGCTTCTGGAGAGCGTGTGTAGGAGGTGTACCGTCAGTTTAGACGAGTCGGAGTTCATAGTTGATCTGATAGTATTGCATATGTCCGAGTTTGATGTTATTCTTGGTATGGATTGGTTGTCATCCTACCATATTAGTATTGACTGCTTCGCGAAGACAGTCAAGTTGCGAGCGTCCGATGGGTCCGAGTTGATTGTAGCCACCTCTCAGGGTAACCGATTTGCGGAGTCGTTTTTGGCGTATATCGAGGAGGTGCTGCGACGGGATCAGGGAGCCGAGTTATTGGAGACTAGAGTTGTCTCAGATTTTCCGGATGTCTTTCAGGACATACCTGGGTTACCTCCTGTGAGAGAGGTTGAGTTCTGCATCGAGTTGCAGCCTGGCACAGCCCCTATATCCCGCGCACCCTATCGCATGGCACCAGCTGAGATGAGAGAGCTGCAGACCCAGTTGGACGAGTTGTTAGCTCAGGGTTTTATCCACCGGAGTCATTCTCCGTGGGGCGCACCGGTCCTCTTCGTGAAGAAGAAGGATGGTAGTATGAGATTATGCATAGATTATAGAGAGTTGAACAAGGTCACAATCCGAAATAGGTACCCACTACCTAGGATTGATGACTTGTTTGACCAGCTGCAGGGAGCGCAGTATTTCTCGAAGATTGATCTTCATTCTGGCTATCATCAGTTGCGAGTTCGGGAGATGGATATCCCCAAGACCGCTTTTCTTACTCGATATGGATCCTTCGAGTTCTTGGTCATGCCATTCGGGTTGACCAATGCACCCGCGGTATTCATGGATTTGATGAACCGGGTTGTCCGTCCCTTTTTAGATCAGTTTGTGATCGTCTTTATCGACGATATTCTTATCTACTCGAGATCGGAGGCAGAGCACGAGGAGCATCTACGGATAGCGTTGAGGACCCTCCAGGAGCATCAGCTGTATGCTAAGTTCAGCAAGTGTGAATTCTGGCTTTCAGAAGTCAGATTTCTTGGCCACGTCATCAGTAGAGAGGGCATAGCAGTGGACCCGGCTAAGGTCACGGCAGTTCTTGATTGGGAGCCACCGAAGACGGTGACAGAGATTCGCAGCTTTTTGGGTTTAGCTGGATATTACAGGAAGTTCATTCAGGACTTCTCGAAGATTGCGATGCCGATTACACACCTTACGAAGAAGGGTGTACAGTTCACATGGAGCATGGAGTGCCAGAAGGCCTTTGATATTTTGAAGGCTAAGTTGACTACAGCGCCGGTTCTGATTATTCCGAGCAGCGACAGGACATTCGTGGTGTACACGGATGCATCATTGGCAGGCCTAGGAGGCGTATTGATGCAGAACCAGAGGGTGGTAGCCTATATCTCACGGTAGTTGAGGGTGCATGAGCAGAACTATCCCACTCATGACTTGGAGTTAGCAGCAGTGGTGTTTGCACTGAAGTCATGGAGGCACTATTTGTATGGAGTGCAGTTCGAGCTATTCACAGACCATCAGAGTCTGAAGTATCTCTTTTCTCAGAAGGAACTCAACCAGAGACAGAGGAGGTGGATTGAGTTCATCAAGGACTACGAGTTCGCGATTCAGTATCATCCAGGGAGGGCGAACGTCGTAGCAGATGCCTTGAGTAGGAAGCGTCGGCATCGGATTGCGGCTTTGAGGTGTTCATTGCATAGAGATCTTATCACTCTTAGCCGGTTTGATTTTCGACCCGAGGTTGGAGGAACCAGTGCGTTTTTGGGAGCTGTGTCAGTGCAGCCATCTTGGAGTGACAGGATTGTCAGAGCATAGTTGGAGGACTCTTGGATTCAAACCCGTAAGGGGGAGATCTCCAAGGAGCCTAAGGCTGATTGGACCGTTGGAGCAGATGGAGGCCTACGGATGAAGGGTAGGTTGGTCATGCCAGCTAGTTCAGAGCTGAAGAGGGAGTTGTTTGATGAGGCTCATCGTACTCGGTACACAGTGCATCCAGGGACTACCAAGATGTACAAGGACCTGAAGAGACGTTTCTGGTGGAGTGGTATGCGGAGAGAGATTGCAGACTATGTGGCTAGATGTTTTACCTGTCAGCAGGTGAAGGCAGAGCATCAGAGACCCGCAGGGAGCCTTCAGCCTTTGCCTATTCCGGAGTGGAAGTGGGCAGATATTTCCATGGATTTTATCGTGGGGCTGCCAAAGTCGAAGAAGGGGAATGATTCAGTCTGGGTGATAGTAGACCGGTTGACGAAGTCAGCACATTTTATTCCAGTAAGGACCACTTATACAGCCGAGACCTATGCGAGGATTTTCATTCGGGAGATAGTTCGACTTCACGGAGTACCAGACACGATTGTGTCGGATTGAGGATCAGTTTTCACTTCACACTTTTGGAGGAGTTTCCAAGACTCATTTGGCAGCAAGCTATCTTATAGCAGTGTATTCCACCCACAGACGGATGGTCAGACAGAGAGGGTGAATCAGGTGTTGGAGGACATGTTGCGGGCATGTGTCATTGACTTCCAAGGCAGTTGGGAGGATCACATTCCACTGGTAGAGTTCGCTTATAACAATAGTTACCAAGCGACGATCGGTATGGCCCCGTATGAAGCATTATATGGGAGACCTTGTAGATCACCGATATGTTGGGCCGAGCCGGAGGACAGCTTGATGCTTGGACCAGAGTTAGTGAGGCAGACTACTGAGAAGGTAGCCTTGATCAGGGAGCGGATTCTAGCCGCTCAGAGTCGGCAGAAGAGCTATGCAGATAAGAGACGGAGACCCCTCGAGTTTCAGATTGGGGATTTGGTTATGCTGAAGGTGTCGCCTATGAAAGGTGTGCAGCGATTCGGGAGGCGAGGGAAGCTTGCACCGAGATATATTGGACCATTTCAGATTTTGGAGCGCATTGGAGCTGTGTCATACAGACTAGATCTTCCATATATATACATACATATATGTATATACATACATCTATATACATATGAATATATATATATATACATATAGATACATACATATATACATACATACATACATACATACATA
>BQKN01046724.1:11398-21713 GCA_022839385.1 Asparagus kiusianus | reverse complement strand
AGTGCTAAGAAAAATTTAGAATTAATAATTGACTAACTCGATCCCTTTTATCTGCAATTAACCCTATTAAAAATGGTTTTGTGTAAAATCTACGTTGAAGATGACAAAAGCAGTTAACATCCGATGCTGTTGATGTTTAAATAATCAAACAGTCAAATATATAGTTGGGGTGAGGTTGATTAGGGGGGCATTCACTTCTCCGAATATCTGGTTTTGAGTTGAATAGCTTCAACCTGCACAAATAGCAATTCTTGAGAGGACGGGGACTAGTTCTCCGTTGTACCTCTGGCGATCAAGTCAGTTGATAAACTTGAGTGAGAATATCAAGAACTGTGTGAGTTCTTTAGTGTGAATGCCGTAGAATTATCAGATATTGCTTGGAAAAATAGCCTCTCTCCGTTGCTAAGCAGAAAAATCCCCTTTATGTTGAGAATAGTACATCTGTTTATAGTAGTAGAAAAAGATAGAATGGTCACTTTGGCCGAACACAGGATGGTGGAAAATAAGTATGGCTTGGCAGTGTATCAGCACCTACTTTACAGATGTCAGTTGGCTAGTGGTGAAGAGATCACCTCAGCATTTAATATGAAGTGATTTGAGGCATGGCGATGCTGACGTGGTTTGATGAGTCATGAAGACTATCGGTGCTAGAAGTATAATGGTGCCTGCCAAGCTTTAAATGTGACACTGACGTGCTGTTAGCAGGAGAGGCTCGAGGTTGAAGTCATCTTTTAGCTTGGCCGAGAAGTAACGTCTTTCGAGTCGATCGCGTGAGGCGTCGAATAACTGGTCGAGTTGGCTCGTAGCGATTCGTCTTCAACAAGAGGGCCGACAAGTACTACTATTCGAGTCAATCTAAGGAGATATCAACTCAGCAGGTCGGCAAAGTAGAGGTCTTTGGTTGCCTAAACCATCAATTTAGTTTATCGGTGCATGTAGGAGGACAACTATCCATTATTGGCAAAGCATCGTACTTTGGCGACTAAGAACACTATAACAGTTGGCCCCTTTCACTTGGAGTCAGTTTGGACCAGGTCCGAGTGAAATGAGAGTAGCTTTGAACGAATGTGGGTGTGCATTAAATGAGAGAACTAAAAAGTTTTTTCAGATTTTACGTGGTTGACATCACCAAACATTCTTTTTGACTGCCACAGCTCTACTTTTCGTGGTTGATTGTAGGCTATTCGAGATGAGTGGGCTACGCATTGATCCTTGATGTGTCACTTTAGATTCTGAGAATTAATCCTGGCCTTTGGCTAAAGCTTGATCCGACTGTTCAAATTACGGCAGTTATAGATTCAGCTGCCTATATATAGAGCTAGGGCCATGGAGATGGCGGTTATTGTCTTTTCAAATTCCTTTCTTAAGAACTCAAAATATTTCCCGCTCATATCTTTCTGGTGATTATTCCTCCATTCTACGATGGCACCAGATCCTGTACACCGACGAGCTTTTCTAGCGAAGTTCCACTCCATGGTGACCCAAGCACAGAAGAGCATGCTCCATGGGAGGTTTGATATCCCCCGAGAGTATGAACTGATGGCCCCGACAAAGTAGGAGGCTATTTATGATCATGGGCCAGATCGAGCCCCGTTCTACTTGAAGCATTTGGAATTTGGCTTGCAGCTACCCCTGCACCCTTTTCTCCATCAAGTTTTTACGGTGCTAGGGGTATCGCCGGCCGAGATAAAGCTGAACGCCAACGTGACCTTCGTGGGTTCGTAGTGATTTTCTAATCGTTAGCAATAAAGTCATCCTTACGAGACTTGGGCCGTTTGGTGATTGTGAAAGTGAACTAGATTGAACCCCACTTTTATTTCTAAATGGTGGGGAAGTACAAGCTCATCACCGGCCTTCCTCACTCGAACAAGGCTTGGAAGAAAAATTTTGTCTGGGTCGTGGGGGACGACTTGGGGTTAGGCTGCTCAAACTAGCTCGAGATAAGGAGGAAAGCGCTCATAGAGGGTGACTTGCTCGACGCCGAGAGGGATGCACCGAATCAAATCAAGGTGTACGCTGGCTCTCGTCGAGTAGAGCATTTAGACGAGTCGGGCGGTGGACGAGAGGGTTGAGATCAACATCATCCATCTGGAAAAGTTGGGCCCCGAAAGAGCAGGTCGTGGCTCACCGGGAAGAGGGTGGAGCCGAGGCTAGAGCTTTTGTTGAGAAGGATGGGTCATCCGTCCGTTGTAGCAGATCATCCCGCTTGGGGAAAGAGCTGGTTGTAAAGGAGACGGTGCCTCCCGCAGGACTAGAGTATCCCTATCCTCACCATGTTGCTAAAATTAAGGAGGAAGAATGGGAAAGGATGAGGTAGTATCTCATTGGGACTTCGGGGGTTGGCTCTTGATAGGGACAGGAGCATGACCCAGAGCACTGTTACCAGGCTACTCACCATCTAGATGTCAGGAGGACAGTCTTTGGTTCTCGCATGACTAAGTCAAGGGTGGTCAAGCAGTTTTGGATTCCTCGAGATGAGGAATTCTTACAGGGGGTTCCTAATGCTGGTCTCCACCTAAGTCTTTGGAGCCACTTGGTTCGAGGTGCTTTGGTCGAGCAAGAGATATACGGCTGGATAGAGTAGATCCGAACTTCGTATCTCAAGCTTTTAGGGGAGATGGATTCCCTGAGGGCCAGCAGAGGGGTTGACTCATAATGGACTACGGAGACGCTAGCCCCAAGAGCTTTGGAGGTCAACATGCTCAGTTGAGAGATGGATGAGAGCAATAGGAAGACCAGGAGACTGGATGAGGCTCTCCAGGAGAAGGACCATATTATGGTGCAAGTCGAGGCCGAGAATTAGGCGGCTATGCATCTGAAGCATCAGATAGACGAGGAGCATGCAGTGCTCGTCAAACTTCAGAGGGAGATTGTCCACCGATAGGAGCCCTCGATAGCGGCCCAAAGCTGTAATGCCTACCTTGAGTCCGAGCCTTACCGCGAGGAGATTATAAAGGGGTATCGCTGGGGCCTAACTAGAAAAAAAAAAGGTGGTGATAGCCTGTAAGGTTGGGTATGACTACCTCTCGGTGCAGCTTTCAATTGAGATGAGGAACCTACCTGATCGATTCCGCTATCCTCCTATTGTAGTCAAATGTTTGGATGAGTTGGTGGAGGTGAAAGTACTTGGGGTATACTCGATCTTGGCAAGGAAGAGGAAGAGTTGGACGAAGGAGGTGACTGCTCAACTCCTCCGCCGGCTGCTCCCAGCGGCTCCTTGCCTTTGACTCTGGGTGCAGGAATGGACCTCTCTTAGTCTCCTAGGAATTTCCTATCTTTCGCTCTTGTGTTGTATATATGTATATATGTACCTTGTAGATGTAGGTGTCTAAAAATACCTATAGGTGTCCGCACACAACTCGAGATGGAGAGAAGACAACGAATATCTTTATCCGAGTCTAAGAGGATTATCTGTCGTCGACAAGCGCATGAAGCGAAAAGACGAACCAAGTGGCCCGCACGTATCAATCAGCTCGTGCGCATCGGTCAACACGTACGCGTCAATCAGCTCGCACGCATCGGTCAACACGCGCGCGTCAATCAGTTTATGTGCGTCGGTCAACACGTGCGTGGCAATCAGTTTGTGCGCGTCGGTCAACACGCGCTCGTCAATCAGTTCGTGCGTGTCGGTCAACACGCGCGCGTCAATCAGCTCGCGCGTGTCGGTCAACACGCGTGTGTCAATGAGTTCATGCACGTCGGTCAACACGGGCACGTCAATCAGCTCATGTGCATCGGTCAACATGCACGTGTCAATCAGTTCGTGCGCGTCGGTCAACACGCGCTCGTTAATCAGTTCATGCGCGTCGGTCAACACGAGCAGGTCAATCAGCTCACGTGCGTCGGTCAACACGAACAGGTCAATCAGTTCGTGCATGTCGGTCAATACGCACGCATCAATCAACACGCGCACGTCAACCAACGCACGCATATCAACCAACATGCGTTCGACGGTCAGTCCCACAACGAAGCGTGCTAGTCTATAAGTCGGCCAAATACATGAAATAGGATAAACTACAAGTCCCGAAAAAGTTAGAAAACATACAAGTTCAGCAGACCGGATTCCTCGTGCTTACGTGGGTCAGACGAATCCGACCCGTACGACGCGCGGGTCGGACGAATCCGACCTGCACCCGCGCGGGTCGAACGAATCCGACCCGTGCAAGTGAGGGTCAAACTGTGCCGCCCTACGCCTCCCACGCTGTTTCAACCCCCGGACACGTTTTTTAACTGTTTTGATCGGTTTTCTTGGTTTTTATCCGTTCCAGGGGTTCCCAACTGACTTGATATCATCTACAAACGTGGTTAGACCATTATTAACTATAGATAAGGTCAAATCATCCATTCTTATCCGAAAACCCCCAACCGAAGCCTATAAATACAGGCCTAGGGGCTTATTTCACTGGGACGGATTATTATTCAAGAGGGCGAGGTGCTGCTGGATCGAGGAGTCAAAGGAGCACGAATTTCAGCGAGATTTTCAGCGAGAGTTAGCGAGATCCCGACGAACTCCAGCATAAAGAAGGAGCTATTCGAAGGATCTGAAACCCGATTCCACCATTCCTTGAGATTAGGCTTGGTCTTAATCTCGAGAAGAGCTACTGATTTCGCTTGGTCGATTTCAGCGCTTTAATCAAACACTTCCTCGTTGAAGGTGAAGCTCTATTGATTTTTTATCAACCAGATCCAGATCAAAGACGATCCACGGATATTAACATCCCCGGCACAGGCAAAGATCCTGCACAAGCAGAAGACTGTAGGCGTTAAAAATTGCCTATAGGTCCTCAAACACAGTTCAAAACAAGGAGAAGACGATAAACGTTATCATCCAGGTCGAGAGAATTTATCCGACATCAGTAAGTGTATGAAATGGATCAATAGAATGCATAAGTCAACGAAGCGATGAAGCGTGCACAAAACAAGGGAATTGGAAGAATCACGAATCGTGAAAATATCAAAAAGATGAACGAAACACCATTCGGAGGCCCGCGTAGGCGCGAGTCACCAATTGGTGGCTCGCACCCATGCGAGCCACCAAATGATGACTCGCACAGTTCCGAGCCACCAGGACTCTTATTGAGTACAAAACCTCTCCAAACAAGGATTTCGATGATTTTTAAGGATTCTTTCGTCCCAGAACCTCCCTAATTGTTTTAAGGTTATCCCTAGACGCGTTTTAAGTGGTTATTAACTACAGATAACGTTTAAACACCAACTCTTATTCAAAAGGACCTCTCTAAAGGCTTATAAATAGAAGCACAGGGTCTTCTTTAAAGAGGATCTGAAATTGAGAAGGCGAGGTGCTGTCAAATTGTCCAGTTAACCACAAATTTCAGAGGAGAATCATCTGGTCTTGGCGAACACTTTCATAAAGAAAGTCCTTCGAAAGGTTTGTGATTCTTTCCCCTTCTTTCCTCCGGATTAAACTTGGTTTTAATCTCGAGAAGAGCCACAATCTCGCTTGGTCGTGATTGTCGCTTCCGCAATTGTTTCCTTCGTGAAACAAGAGCGTAATTAATTGTCTATCAGGTTTGATCTGCAGCGGTCCACGGACTAACGCGTCCCCGGCACAGGCAAAGATCCCACGCAAAGCAGCGGGAGATAAACTGCTGCTACGTTTTGTTTGATAAAGTTATAATCTTTATTTTTCATTGTAAGAAGATCTTATAAAAAGATCAACTTTTCTTTCAGTTTGAACTTGTAATCGATAAACTGTGTAACAGGTTTGAAAGCAATGGAAAAGGCAACTTTTGACGCAAACAAACTGGCAACCGCAGTGGGAGCCAACAGCTTTTCTACCAAAGCTGTAGTGTCGCAACCAAAGATCATCATCCAGATCAACGAGGAGGTCGAGTACGAGTTCAACCAGGCAAAGTATGAGGAATACTTATCCTCCTCTTCCCGCTCATCTTCCCCTCGCAGGAAGAGGAGAAACTCCACAAGGAAAGGTTGAGGACACTTGGATTTGAAGGTTCAAAACCAAGAACCTCATCCCGCAGCGGCTCAAGGCACACCCTGCAAAGCTGAAGCTGCTACTAAAAACGAGCCGACCTTATCCAAGAGAGTGTGTCAAAGACGTCGTCAATGCCTTGCACGCCAATTGGCTAAAGCTTCCGAGTTGGTTGATGGAATCCGCTATGAAGCGGATCTGAAGTCTAGGAGACGCCAACCGCCACGGCAGCAAGCGGGCGACTGGTCTAAATCAACAGCGAATGAATGGGTCCCTGTTAAGAGGACATGTTCAACTCTTGAAGAACGGATCAAGAAGCGCCACGCTTTACTTGCGCACGCAAGAATTCTGGTGGAAGAAGTCAGGAAGCTACAAACAGATGGTCCAGACGACAAACTGACGAAACCACGTCAAATCTGGAGGCCAAAATCCAAAACAATGCCCGAAAGAACCAAGTCCACGGTTGCTGGCTCGGCCAGGGCCGAGTCACCAACTACTGGCTCGGCCAAGGCCGAGCCACAAAACCCTAGCTCGGCCAAGGCCGAGCCACCAAGTGCTGGCTCGGCCAAGGCTGAGCCACCAAACGCTGGCTCAGCCAAGGCCGAGCCACCAGCTGCTGGCCCGCGCCACTTCCGAGCCAGCCGTGACCTGTTTGCAGAAAATTCACCTCCCGCGATCATTTTTGGGTCTCCGACAGCTCCTGTTCCTATTCTGATGACTTTCTCACCTTCAGTAGAACCTTATGGCAGCGTGGACCTGTCCCGATTCAAAGTAAACATTACAGATCGTCTTGGCCCTTTGCATAAAGATAAACCCCGTATAGTTCGTCAGACTGGGGGTCGTACGTGATTCTCCAGTACGTCAAAGACCTCTCTTACAGAGAAAGCACCAGTAACCACCCGTCTTGGATTACAGGTTGAAGTCCAAGAGCTTGTTGGGTCCTCACGCGCACGAAGGCGTGGTTTTAAACGAGCGGCTCTTGAAGATAATGACAGGGCATCATACCCTCAAAGAGAGCTATGTTTATCAGAAGACGATGACATCAGAATAAGGGAATCATGCCAGCACAAGATAGGTTGCTCCGATAATCATATCGATGAGTTGTACTATCAGACTGGGGGTATGAATAAATCTCGTAAGAGAAATACCCGGGAAATGGACTCTCTTTGCCCATGTACGAAACTCATTAAGGCGGTATTATCAGAGTGTAACTGCTCCAAAACCGCCTCGCAAAGGATCTTGGTGTTTGAGAGGCTTTCTACAAAAATGTTAGGACACAAGTCAAGATGTTTCCGTAAAAGAAAATCAGCTGCTCAAGAACGTGAATTCTCAGAAGTCACGATTAACATGACGGACAAAGGAAAGTCCACACGACGCTTCAACCCTGAACCTTTTCCACAAATATCTCAGCGATTGACTAGGCAACAAACCGGGTCTATCAGGCCTAGGGGGATTATAGGAGAATTCAGAGGGGATAGTCCTCAGATGACAAAATGTCAGACGCTAACTCTGCGATCGCTTCAGATGCCACTGTGTCTAGTACAGGACAGACTCGAGAGTCATTCATGATCACTACTGAACAGATGGCTCAACTTCTTCAAGAAGCTTTGGCAAAGCAGAAAGAGGACTTTAAAATCGAAATGGAGATGGCTATGCAACGGGTTAAAGACTTACATGCACAACAACTCCAGCAGTTGACAAATCAGCACGGAGAATCTAGTCATCGCCCGACTACTAATCAGATAGATAGTGACTCAGAAGTAGAGGAAAATATTAATATCGAGGTTCCACCTGAGAATAAAATACCGAATGTATCCTTAACGCAGGGGGTGGCACTAATACCCAAATTCGCCAAAAGAGAGAGGTAGGCGAAGACCTTAAGATGAAAGACTTGGAAAGCAAAATCAATGCTTTGATGTCTGCTCAAGAGGTAAAAAAGATTGGCATTCTGTGTCCCTACCCGAGAGAATGGGACTCTATTCCATACCCACCAAAGTTCAATTTGATTAACTTTACGCCATTCGACGGGAGGGGCTCCCCTACCCAACACTTGATTTATTTCAAGTCCCACTTGGGGATCATTTCAGGCAATGAACCTCTGATGGTACGATCGTTCGTGGGAACCCTTCGTGCAGCTGCTTTTGATTAGTACCGCCAACTTAAACCGGGAAGTATCAATACATGGGATGATATGGAAAGCATGTTTCTTGCTAATTTCTTCCACGACGACACCGAAGTGTCAATCGGAACACTCTTTGAAGAGAAGCAGAAAGATGGAGAGCTCGTTGAGAATTTTGTTAAGCGCTTCCGGAATAAGGCAATGAACTGCCGGGATCCGGTCATGGAGGAATTCATCCTCCAAACATACCACAATAACCTTTCCTTGGATGTATTAGAAGCTATGGGCACTGCACCATCTAAGACATGGAAAGAGTTAAAAGTGCGAGGAGAGCAGGCGGAACGCTTCCTCAAAAGGAAGAAAGCTGAAAGGGGACAACCAGCAAATAATACCCAAAAACAGAACTTTACCCCCCCCCCCCCCCCCGTAGTAAAGGGAAAGGACCGACGAATGCGATAGATGCAAATCAGACATTTGAATTATAACCCCAATAGCAGCCGCAACAACAAGCGCCAAAGCAACAAATGCCTCAAACGCCTCAATGGCAAGAACGACCTCCAAGGCAACAAAAAACTTCTGAGCCAAAATTTCCAAAGGAATACTCCTTCAAAGAAGATGAGGTCCCTGGTATCTTCAAGTATTTACTGGAGAATAACAAAATTAAGCTGCCTCTGATCGCTGATCATGAAGGAGCTAAGAAAACTACAGAGCCGTGATATTGCGCATTTCACAGAACAGTCCATCATCCTACAAAGACATGCTACGCTCTCAAGAACAAGATTCAGGCCTTGATCGATGTCGGAATCATCACTCCGAAGCATCCTAAAGAGAAGAAGTTGGGCGCAAATGCCGTTTGTGTTAGCTTTGGTTCTATCCCTCTGACATGGTTCCAGCCAGAGCCCGTATATAAGATACAAATGAATACCGTCAACGATGATCTTTATGGACAACGTTAGAAAGGACTCGTACAACACATAGCTCCTAGTGGTAAAATTCTTTGGGTCCACCCGGACTTGTTAGAAGATGAGCAATGGGCAGGATCCTCATCTAAGAAGAAAAACAAAGGTAAAGGTAAGACCTACTGTCCCACCACAAGAATTCCTGAAAAAGATGATGAAGGTACCCCCACCTTATCACTTTTTGAAGATGAACAAGAGGCTCTTGTTACTAGGGGTGGGAATGAATATCAATATAAATACCCCGAAACCTCTGACCCAATGGCCGAACTGGGGGTGGTCACAACTCCCCATGCGCCAGTTGAAAAATCTCAACAGAAATCGACCAATAAGCAAAAAGAGAAAGAGCCTTAACCCCAGGAAGCTCAGAACCCGAAGCAGTCTCGATTCAAACGTCCGATTAGGAGAGATAAACCGGGAAGTTCAAACACTCCTTATCGCTTCGATGTCATGGCTTAGCTAGCTAACATCCCAGCAAGAATAACTTTATATGAGTTATTGCGTCTGTTTCCGGTAAAAGTTGCTGTTTTCATTACTTTGTGATCTGCTACAACTTCGATCGTTACAACAGAATAAAAATGAAAACAAAGGGATTACAACTTAAACGAAAATAAACACGAGAGCCCGGTTTGGTACGGTCTCGCTTGCGTGGGTTGTTGGCCTGTGACGGGGACGTCGATGTCCGTGGACCGCCGACTCTTCAAGATCCTTCCGGGAAAATCCGGCAGAGCTTCGTCTATCCGCGTGGGATATAGAAGCAGAACCTCGTCGATCCGCGCAAGATCTAGAGGTTATAAGCGTATATCTCGGCTAAAACGAGATAATAGCTCTTCTTAGTGTCACCGCTAAGGAGCAACACTAAGGAAAAGGGGTGAATGACGGTGTAGACTCCTCGATCCGGCAGGGCTTCGCCGCTTCCAAACTCCGGAATTTCAGATCTCGAGGATAATCCCAAGACCGGAAATTCTTCTCCCAAAGCTAAATCAGAGCAAAATCAAGAGCCCTTGTAAATGGAGGGCTAAGGGGGCTATTTATAGCCATAAGAGAGAGCATAGGGGCCATATGGACACCCCAAGAGGAGAGACACCCCCCTAGGGGTGTCCTGGCCAAGGCCGGGACACCCCCATAGGGGTGTCTCGGCTGTGGCCGAGACACCCCTTGGGGGGTGTCTCGACCATTGGCCGAGACTTGTTTGGGTGTCCCCGGTTCAGCCCGGGGTCGTGCCGTTGTCCCGCTGTTGACTCGCCGTTGACTTTTCGTCCGAACTCGGATTTGAGTGATTTCGGATGC
>BQKN01046721.1:2669-18824 GCA_022839385.1 Asparagus kiusianus | reverse complement strand
TGAAAACGAGATTAACTCTGCGTTTTGATGTTGAAAACGCAGAGTTGGGCCGTAACTCGGCGTTTTGATGCTATATCACAAGGATAACCTCTGCGTTTTGAGGTTATAACGCTGGTTCGACCTGTGCGTTTTGACTCTGTAATGCAGAGGCGAACCCTAGGCGGCTTGGCGAGCTTCAGGCTAAGTCCAATGTTCTGATGAAGCCCAGTCTTGCAGACGAACTTTAGGACATAACTTACTATGAAGAACAGGTCCTAACTTTCAAACCGTAAGTCAGAATTGGACGAATTATATATGAAAATCGGCTATCTCGACGAGACGGAGCCGACCAAACCTACCCCATAGGGTTCGGTTTGCTCTGTCAATTTTGCCAAATTCCTTACGGTTTGAGAGATATCTGCATTTTTAGTATGAAGAGACCGTTGATTTGTAGTCTCTTTTGCTAGGGCGCCGTAAAGATCGTCATCTTGTAACCTTCGTCTTGGCTTCTTGAAAATATGAGAGTCGTCGGATTGTAACTCCCGATGTTGATTGTGAAGGCTGTTGAATTAGAGCTTTCATCAGTTGTTGCGAAGGTCGTCAGATTGTAACCTTCTACGTGAAAGTCTTCAAATTATAGCCTTCTGGAAGTCGTCAGATTGTAACTTCCATCATCGGTGTTTGATGGGGAATCAACTATCTATTGTGAGTTTATCATCCCAATCTCGTTTATTAGTCTTCACGAGTTTTGACAGGATCTTAATGATCGTCTAATTGAAAGCCTCAGCTAATCCATTCGCAGCGGGATAATAAGCTGTCGACGAAACATCTTGAATCTTGAATTTGTCACAAAACCTGACGAAAGCGTTGCTTATGAACTGCGGACCGTTGTCATGAATGATCCGTCTCGGCACGCCGTGTCGGTATATGACACGATACTTGATGAAATTAATGACGTTGTTCGTCTTCACTTCCTTAAGCGGAATTGCTTCAGCCCACTTTGAAAAGTAATCCGTGATTGCGAGAATAAATCGATCGCCTTTGACTGAAGGGGGGAAAATAGGACCGACAATGTCCATGCCCCATGTCTCGAATGGCTAAGACGTGGTTGACGTGTGTAACCGCTCTGGTGGTTGGTGTATATAATTTGCATGCACTTGACAGGCGTGACATCCTCGTGCGTATTCGATTGTGTCACGTACCATTATTGGCCAAAAATACCCCATTCTTCTGATACGATCATACAGCTTGGGACCAGGCTGATGCGCACCGCATTCTCCTTCGTGTGCTTCCTTAGGAACTTCTTCTGCTTCTTCGTTCGAAAGGCATCGGAGGAGCAAATCATCGTACCCTCGACGGTATAATGTATGGGTCTCGGCATTATAGAAGAACCTTGGTGCTCTTCGGCGGATAGATTCTCTTTCTTTTACATCCTCCGGCAGAATACCATATTGGACGTAGTCAATGATGGGAAAACGCCAATCTCGGGACTCAGACCCGATTTGAGTTGAGTTCACCTCCTTGGCATTTATGTTTCTATCATCTTCCTCTTCGATATCCATATTGTATATGGGTATGCAAAGTTGATGCGATCTTATTGTGACTAGCAGTTCAGTTTCGGGTGGCTGCGCAAGTGATACTGCTAGTGCTGCCAGTGCATCCGCATAAGCGTTCTGGAGACGAGGGATGTATTCAATAAAGAATTCTTCGAAAGAATCTGCCATTTTAATGGCCTCCTGGTGGTACGGGATCAGGTCTTGGTTCCTGACTTCGTACTCTCCACGGACTTGGTTGACTATCAATTAAGAATCCTTAAAAGCTTCAAGATATTCGACCCCCAGCTCCTTGGCGAAACTAAGTCCAATGAGGAGCGCGTTGTACTCGGCTACGTTATTAGGACATGGATCTGTCAGTGAATAAGCCCGAGGCATTACATGCTTCCCCGGGGAAACTAAGACAACTCCAACTCCGGTGGAGACTTTAGGACATCCGGGGGTTACTGCCTTATTAACTGCTCTCGAAGCACCATCAAAGTATAATTGCCATACTTATTGATGCGACGTGGTGTTAACCTCGTGGGTTTCATCCGGCAAGTCATCATATACTTCTGTCGTATCTGTTGTCGGGCTTGCCGCCAAAAGATCACAAATCGCTTTTCCTTTGACCGACTTCTGCTTTTTGAAGTACAAGTCATACTAGGACAAGAGAAGGGCCCATTTTGCTAACCGCCAATTCATCGAACCCGGTTGCGTCATAAATACCCGTACCGGATTAACGTTAGAGATAACGTAAATCGTCTGTCCGACCAAGTAATGCCGCATCTTTTGTACCACGAATACCAATGCGAGACATTCTTTCTCAATCATCGGATATCGGGACTCGGCGCCTACCAAAGTCCGACTTAGGTAATAAACTGCTTGTTCGTGACCATTATCATCGTCTTGTGCTAATAAAACACTTATCGAATGGTTCATCGCCTTGATGTATATCAAGAATGGTTTACCTGATTTTGGTGCGACAAGAACTGGGGGATTCGTCAAATACGTTTTGATGTCTTCGAGTGCTTTTTGGCAGGCATCGTCCCAAATAAATGACACACCTTTCTTGTTTAGTTTAGAGAATGGCTGACACTTCCCAGAAAGATTTGAGATAAACCGCCGGATATAAGCTAAACGCCCTTGTAATCCTCTGAGTTCTCTTAGATTTCTCGGGGGTTGCAATTCATGTATCGCCTTCACTTTGTCAGGGTCAATATGTATACCTTTAGTGGTGATGACGAATCCAAGGAATTTTCCACTGGACATTCCAAGGAAGGATTTGGTGGGGTTCATCTTCAATTGATGACTCCGCATGAGATCAAACATCGTCTTCAAGTCCTTGATGTGATCATCTTTGTTGCGGCTTTTTACAACCAAATCATCAACGTAGCACTCGACCATTTTCCTGAGGTGCTCTTGGAAAATCTTCGTCATTGCTCGTTGGTACGTGGCGCCTGCATTCTTTAGACCGAAAGGCATCACTGTGTAGCAGAAGACACCAAGGGGTGTTCTGAACGTTATATGCTTCTCATCATACGGGTGCATCTTGATTTAGTTATACCCCGAAAAGCCATCCATGAAGGACATCCTCTCAAATCCGCACGTATTGTCGATGATGACGTCCGTGATTGGGAGGGGAAGTCATCTTTCGGACATGCCGCATTCAGGTCCCTGAAGTCGATGCATATCCTGATCTTACCATTTTTCTTCATGACTGGGACAATATTAGCTAGCTAGTCTGGATGTTGCTCCTCTCGGATAAATCCTGAGTCGATCAATTTTTTGACCTCCGCCTCAATGGCTTCCATAATCTGCGGATGAAACCGTCTCTGCTGTTGCTTGACAGGTTTGGCATCCGACTTGATATCAAGATGGTGCACCGCCACATTAGGGTCGAGCCCTGGCATGTCTTCGTAATTCTAAGCGAAGACGTCGATATATTCCCTGATGAGAGCAATTAATTCCTCCTTCTCACCTGGGGGAAGACTATCGCTGATGAATATGGGCTTTGGGTTGGCTTCATCGCCCATATTAATCTGGACTATTTTATCCTCGGTGGGGGGTTCCCTCTGTTCAAACCTATCACCATACTGCATGTTCAGGTGATGAACCCATGGGTCTTCCCACGTTGGCATTTGATCGTCGTCCTCCATCGTAGATGGATCAGCTGTAGTCATGTTCGACATTAGGGTTTTGAATATTTCCCCCAAACTTGTATCGGAGTCCCATTCTGAGGAATCTGCCGAGTACCCATCCTTAGCTTTGTTAGCAATTTGATCGATAATTTGCCAACCACATTCATCATCAGACGAGGAAACGTAGCCTAAGCCTCTTTTGTGACGGTAATAATCATCCGGTTTTCCTTTTGGTACATATGCCGCTTTGACTGGGATACGGGAACCTCGATCGAAGTATAAACCTTCTCCGAGTGTAAAATCATGTCCCTGTTTTTCCATGAGCTTGCGTGCTTCTGGACTATACTTAGATTAATGCAGACCAGATTTGTCATCATCTTCATCTTCTCTTAGGAAATGATCTGGCAACGAAAAATTCTCTCCTTTACCGTAAATCACTTCTTTTTCGCCTCCTATTTTGGCGGGAACGATCAGGGTCGTTCCGAAAGAATGCTGGAGGTATTTCTTGATTATATAAGATGATCGGATCGGCGTACATAAATCAAGCTTATCGTCTAATCCTTTTATCGCATCATCAAGAGACAACGAGTACTCTAAATCGTCTTTTATTTCAATATTGGTAAGTTGCCAGTTACAACTGCCATCTGACGATTGTTCATCGTCAAGATTGATTACAAAGAGTACAATGTCATTTAAAACAAAACCACCATTGTAATCGAATCCGGCTTCGGAATCAGCTTCTTCTCCGCTGTTCGTACCCTGGACCGATGGTTCCGTATCAGATTCGTTACCATAAAGGAGAGAATCAGTGAAATAATTCTCAAACCCTTTAAATGGTTGCTTATCGGCGACCACCGTCCTGACTCTACCATCTGTGTCGACATATTTCAGACATTGATGGAGAGTGGAGGGAACTATAACATTACTATGGATCCAAGGCCGACCCAGTAGTAAGTTATATGATGTCTCAGCATCAATCACGTAACACGTGACCTCCGTCTTCAGATCACCCATTTGGCACTTTATCCGGATCTTTCCCAAAGGCATTGACCCGCTGGTGTTGAATCCGTAAATGACCGTGCCTGTAGACGCCAATTTGCTGACTGGAATGCCAAGGCTATGCATTAGGCGAAGCGGCATAATGCTCACAGCGGAACCCGGATCCACTTGGATTCGGTTGACTTCGCTGGAGCCAATGTACCCGATGAAATATAGGGGCCGATCATGGTTCGAATTCTTCGTCTGTATGTCCTCTTTGGTGAAGGTGATGCAGGGAAGGTTCTTGGCCGCTACATTGCATTGTTGAACTGACGGTTCTGGCTCTTCTGGTATCGGCTTGATCCGAGTGAGGAATGCTTCTGAATCGGCCAAGGCTTCTCGTAATGCCTCCCTAGTCTCTTTAGACAACAGTAGCAACTCATACAGCGTTATTCGCGCTGGAATATTAGCTAATTGAGCCATGATATCGAAAACCCGTGGAGTTTTCGAGCTCTCCGGTTTATCTCTTCCAATCGGACGATTGAAACGAGACTGCTTCGGATTCTGCACCTCTTGGGGTCTCTTTTCTTTCTGCTGATCCGTCGGCTGTCGTCGAGCATCTTCAACCGGTTTAGGAGCTGCAATCACCCCCAGCTCTGCTAGAGTCTTGGCTGGTCCCCGTTTAGTCAACCCCTGCTCAGCTAACTGGTCACTGGGCGATGGATAGTTGTAGTGATACTCGTTTCCGCTCCTAGTGGCAAACACTTCTTGTTCTTCTTCAGAGAGCGGGAAGGTAGGAGCTTCATCGCCATCCTCTTCGAAGATTGCGGAAGTAGCGTTGCAGGCCTTGCCTTTACCCTTTCTTTTTGAGGATGTCGCCCACTGCTCATCTTCAATGAGATCCGGATGAACCCAGAGGATTTCACCGTTCGGGGCTGTGTGTAGCACAAGTCCCTTTTGGCGCTGTCCATGTGGGTCATCATTCACCGTCTTCATCCCCACTTTGGTGACGCGTTTCGGCTCGAACCATGTTGTGGGCACCGATCCAAAGCTGATTGACACTGCGTTTGCTCCTATATTCTTGGCAGGCTTCGGGGTTATGACGCCTACGTCAATTAGTGCCTGGATCTTGTCCTTGAGGTGGTAGCATGACCTCATAGGGTTATGGACCGCTCTATGGTACGCGCAGTACTTCGGATCCGTCACTTTGCTGGCTCCTTCTTGGTCTACGATCGCCGACAGCTGGATTTTGTTGTTCTCCAACAAGTACTTGAAGATGCCGGGAACTTCATTATCCTTAAAGGAGTAGACTTTGGAAAACCTTGGCTCCGAAGATTTCTACTTCTGAGGCCGTTGTTGCCGCTGTTGCTGTTGCTGATGTTGCAATTGAAAAGTCTGGTTAGCATCAACTGCATTGGCATGTGCCTTACCTTTCCCCTTTGAGTTGAAATTATGCGTTGGAGCATTCGCCGCTTGTTGGCCTCTCTCCGTCTTCTTCCTCCTGAGGAATCGTTCGGCTTGTTCCCCTCGGACCTTCAGATCCTTCCACGTTTTGGACAGTGCTGTCCCCATTTCTTCCAACACGTCCAAGAAAAGATTGTTGTGGCAGGTCTGGAGGATGAACTCCTCAGTGATCGGATCCCGGCAATTCATCGCCTTGTTCCGGAACCTTTTGACGAAGGTGTCGACTAACTCCCCGTCCTTCTGCTTCTCATCGAGCAACGATCCGATAGATATCTCGGTGTCGTCATCGAAGAAATTTGTGAGGAACTTAGTCTCCATATCGTCCTAGCTGTTCACGTTACCTGGCTTGAGGCGACGATACCAATCGAAGGCGGCTCCGCGAAGAGTGCCAACGAATGACTGCACCATCAGAGGCTCATTGCCAGAGATAACCCCAGGTGTGATTTGAAATAAATCACATGCTGAGTGGGTGAACCCTTCCCATCAAACGGCGTGAAGTTGATTAGGTTGAACTTCGCCGGATACAAGATTGATTCCTATTCTCTTGGGTATGGACAAGGAATGCCCGTTTTCTTCACCTCTTGAGCAGAAATCAGCGTATTGATCTTGCTTTCGAGGTTTTTGATCTTCAGACTTTCACCCGAGTTTTTGTCAGTACGATTCTGAGGTGGAAGCGTGGTGTTGTGACTAGCATCCTCATTGCCACCCCCTGCATTAACGGGAGGGTTATTGGCATTGCGAGCTTCATCCGCATCCGTATGCTCAACTTCCTGAACAACCTGATTACGGCGGCTTGGTTCGCCTTGCTGGTTCGTCAGTGCCTGGATTTGTTGCTCATGCATTTCTCTCATGCTCTGCATGGCCATTTGCATTTCGAACCTGAAGCTTTCCTGTTGTTTGGCCATGGCCTCTTCGAGCATCTTGGCCACTTGTTCCGCGCTTATCATGAACGACTCGTGGGGTTGTCCTTCACTGGACACAGTGTTGTCAGATGCAATTGTCGAGCCGGCATCTGATTCTTCATCTCCCGAAGG
Source organism: Asparagus kiusianus (assembly GCA_022839385.1). NCBI lineage: Eukaryota > Viridiplantae > Streptophyta > Magnoliopsida > Asparagales > Asparagaceae > Asparagus > Asparagus kiusianus. The sequence goes on along the minus strand of BQKN01046721.1, from coordinate 11,696 downwards.
TAATCTTGTCCGAACCCTCCCATACGTTGCATGAATGATAGCTCCGGACTGCAGACGAGTTACGCGTCGGGGCACCTCTAGAATCGCCTCGGGATTGTCCTGAACCGATGCTCCCTTGCTGGTCATATTGGCGGTGACTCTCGGAAATTCTCCATCACCGACCACCGTTCTTCTTTGTCGGAAACGCCTATGCCTTGGTTTTGGCGTTTCGGTACTAAGCCTTTCGAATACTGAAACTCTCTCGGGGACTGCCTTGATGCAGTTGCACTCAGACAGTACCGCCCGAATGAGCTTTGAACAAGGGCACTGAGTTTCCAGCCTTCGAGGACTTCTCTTTCTGGCTTTGCTCGTACCCCCAGCACGATAGTACAGCTCGTCCGTTTGAAAGTCGGAGCAACCTATCGTGTGTTGGCATGATTTCTCAGGTATAACGCAATCGTCATCAGACGATAACGTTTCCTTCTGAGAGCGAACTACCTTCTTCGGGCTTTCAAGAGTCACGCGTCTCTGTAGGCTGTCTAAAAATCACAATGGATAGCTGATTAAAACAAGTCCCGATAACGGAAGTCACAATAAAACGACTTCCACGATCACCGCAAACACGACCTCATTTCTGAGATGATTGATCTTGATGGCTGCGACAACAGCATGATTAATAGAGATGCTGATGAGCAGTGTAATGATTTTAGAAATAAAAGGTTGGACTTAGTTGGTGAATTGCTTGGTAGAGAGCTGTGGGCAAATATTCGTCTAAAAGACACTATGGATGTTGATTCCCGTCTAAGCTCCTACAACGAAAGCTACAATCAAATAGCTTTCGGGTCGATAAACGAAGAAACTGCAAATGGAAGCCTTTTCATATAGATCGAGAAGAGTTACAATTCGACGACACTTCCAACAACTGATGAAAACTCTATTCAGCAGTCTTCACAATCTACAGTGAGAGTTACAATCTGACGACTTTCACACTCCACAACAGCTAAAGCGAGGATTACAGAACAACGGTCTTTGCAACGCCTTACAGAAGAAGTTACAAATCAATTAGCTCCTTCTAAAACGCGAAAGTCATCCCCGCGTTACAATTATGGAAGTGCAGGCGACCCCCGCGTTTCCAAGTCACAAATCAACGTGAGCGACCCTCGCGTTCGTAGGGGTTCAGCCCATACCGACCCCCGCATTTTCAAGCAAGGAACAAATCAAAACGCGAGCGACCCTTGCGTTCATCAATGTTCAGCTAATACCCAACCTCGCGTCTCAATCCTAAGACACGAAGTTGGGTTCTGAACGCCAGATTGGGCGTTTGACTTGTTCAAACACAAGTCGAACGGTTTCAGAACTGTTTCCCACGATCGAGGGAATCACGCCCACGTAGGAGCGGATTTAGAGGGCAGTTACACCTCTTATCCCCCTATATAAACTCAACAAATTCAACTGAGTTAAGGGCGGACAGGTTGGATTCTGGAGATGAGATTTCTCAGAATCTAAACAGGAGTTAGCAGCAGAGGCGAATTCTGGAGGATCTCAACCACTCAGGTTTGGTGATTCAACAGCAGCAGCAACTAAATCTTTTAAGATAAGATTTTTGAATCAATCTCAGAAGATCAAATCTGAGAGGATTCTTCGACAACAGATAACAGCTTGATCATTAACCGTATTTTCGGTTCTAACAACTCTATCTACAGAGTTTAAACTCGTTCAGAGTTCTTAAAACTCATCCGAGAGTTACATATAAAACTTCCCATAGAAGTTCATCGTTCCCACGAGATAAGAGACGGTCGGATCGTCAACGGAGAGCAAATTCGACGCGAGCAATCGAAGGAGGCATTCCATCGCTACCAAGAAGAACCCAGTTTTAAACAAAGGAGAAAACCAAATTCGTTTTCTTCTCTTTTGTAATCAAGTTGTAATCGAGATTTAAAGGAATCAAAATCAAATTTCTTTTATTCTCTTCTTTGCAATTTTTCCTACATACAAAAGATGGCGACTCCGCTGGGGACAAGCTTTTCCGATGAAGAAGTGGTAGCGCAGTCCGACGTCCACCTCATGGGAACGACTGTAGAAACTCTCGTCGTAGAGTTTGATCAAGCGAAATACGAGGAGGCCTTGTCCTCTGGATCGCTTAGCCCTAAGGCTAGGCATGGTGTCCGCAAGATCTCTAAGGAGATCGATTCTGTTGTTGAAGTGCCGAAGAAAGCCCTCTCCTTCGGCCAGGAACTCAAACTGGCTCTGTTGGTGGAAGATCCCACATCCGCGTCAGCGAGGCGTGCTTCAGGCCACAAACGGCCTCTGGAAGAAACGAGTTCCATGAGCGTCAACGGCGCTGCTGCTAAGGCTTTAAAACAAACCAAGAAGAACGCCGCTCGCCGACGGAGAAGATCCATACGACGAGCACACTTACGTGAGAGCCGAATGTTGGCTCAACGCGAAGATCGCGTTCCTGAAACTTCAGCCGAACTTAGCGTTCCCAAAACAGAACGCTCGCTTCGTGGCAATGAGCCCAACTATGAGCCTCGGCTAATTCAGCTGAAACGCGACCCTGAGTGGCGCGTTGTCTCCTCAAAACGCAGCCCTCAGAAGGAAGCTGTCAAACGCGACCCTCAGGGAAGCGTTCAATCAAAACACGACCCTCGCGGGTCTGTTTCACCAATTAAACGCAACCCCCAGGGAAGCGTTCAATCAAAACACGACCCTCGCGGGTCTGTTTCACCAATTAAACGCAACCCCCAGGGGCGCGTTCAAACAAAACATGACCTTTGCAGGTCTGTTTCACTAACTAAACGCGACCCCCAGGGGCGCGTTCAAACAAAACAGGACCCTCGCGGGTCTGTTTCATCATTTAAACGTAGGCCTCGACCTAACGTTTACAAATCCCAACGCGACCCTCGCGTTAATCTTCAAGAACGCCACTCTGGTGCTGTTCTTCGAGAACGCGATCTTCAAGAGGTCCGCCAGGTTCAGAAAGATCAGCGTGGTTTCAAAATCCACGTTCGACAAGAACTAGTCTCACCTACCCAAGGGCAGGGGGTTCCATCTCCACTTCCAAGCCCGGGGAAAAGTTCCTCCCAAGTTCCTGATCTGCGGGAATTATTATCAAGAGGAAAACCAACAACGCAAGCAACTCACTCATGCCAATGTGAGAGGCTTATTTCGGCGGTTCTTTCGGAGTGCCATTGCTGCACATCCTCTCCTCGGCAATCTGTGTTTGAAAGGTTAACAAATGTCGTTAGGCCTGCCAAACGACAACGCCGACACAAAAAGAAATCTGAGTACCCTCAGGTCACTATCAACATGATCGGCCGAGGGAAAGCTTCGCATTCCGATTCCGATGAGTCGCAAAGAAGTCACTCCCCAACTGTTAGGGAAATTTGTGACCAACTCGAAGGAGTATATCGGAATACTCGGACTCGGATAGGAGCTATTCGCCCGGTTAACTATCAAAAGTTAGCCAAAGGCATTACAATAAGTGATGAACACTCGGCAATAGCCGAGTCTCAATCTTCAAGCTCTGTCGGAGCACAAGGAGTTTCTGCCTACATGACGGAAAGCCCCGAGGATATAGCCAAAAAGGTGAACGAGCACCATGTCATGCTCCAGGCGCAACAGGAGACACTTCTCCAATTAAAGGATATGTTAGCCCAGCTCCTCGCCGAAAAAGGCCACAAACCTGAGTCTTCCCGGAAGACAACTTCAAAGGGAAAGCAGAAAGCGCACGAACATTCAGATCGTGAGACTCACAATCTTGAATCCTCTTCCGAAGGTGAGAAGGAGATGGAAAAAGAACTGCACCCTCAGTCCACCAAAGTGGATGAGTTAGAAGCTCGTCTTAATGCAATTGCTAACAGGAGCGAGCTCCGCGAAGAAGGAGTGGTTCGGCCTTATCCTGCGGAATGGGATACAGCTCCCTACCCGCCAAAATTTAAGGCTCCAACCTTGCAACCGTTCGACGGCACGGGATCGCCAAATCAGCACATTTACTACTTCAAATCCCAAACTGGAGACGTGGTAGCAAATGACGCCATCTTGACCCGCTTATTCATTGGCACTCTAAAAGGAGTTGCCTTTGAATGGTTTATGAAACTGCCTGCCGGATCTATCCAGAAATGGGTAGACCTGGAAAGGCTATTCTTGGCCAGGTTCTTTGAAGACGACACGGAGGTTTCAGTCCCAACTCTCCTCGCCACCAAGCAAAGGAAGGGAGAGTCCATCAAAGCCTACGTGGAAAGATTCCGCAGCATGGCATTGCGATGTCCCTCAGGTATGACTCAATCAACCCTGGTTGAAACTTGCAGGCACAACCTGCAGACTCAGCTCCTTGCTCAGATGGGAGTAGCGGAGTGTCGCTCCTGGAGACAACTAGTTTCACAAGGAGAACAAGCGGAAGAGATAGTGGCGAGAGTCAAAGCTGAAGAAGTGCCACAACCCAAACCGCAACAACAACAGCAACGTAATCAGAACAATGCCCAGCGGTCTAAGGGGAAGGAGACTCTAGCAGCTGACTACACGCGAGTGCCACCACCTACCAAGCAAGGCAAAACGCCAAATCAGCAAAGAGCGCCCAAACAATATTCATTCAAAGAGGAGCATGTGGATACCTTATTCCAATTGCTTCGAAAGAACAACAAGCTCTAGTTGCCTGAAATCAGGAAGCCAGATGAAGCAGGAAAAGTGGATGACCCCAACTATTGTCGTTACCACAGATTTCTGGGGCACCCTACCAAAAAGTGCTATGTCTTCAAAGACATCTTGCAGAATTTGGTAAACGCTAATGTGCTCACCTTGAAGCCGGAGCAGAAGACCGTATCCACTAATATGATAGCGGTCCAATTTGGTGACTTTCCCCCGGTGGTAACCGCGAACGGTGTTGTGCCCATCCGCAAGGGAGAAATGCACCTAAAAAATGCTGACTTGCATAGTCAGAAGGACAGGGGGTTGGTACCCCTCACCACCCCAAAAGGGGAAATCATGTGGGTCCACCCTGACTTGCTTGGAGATTAACAGTGGACGAGCACCTCGTCCATAAAGAAGGGAGGCAAGGCTAAATCTTCCAACATGATTAGCCCCTCCATTACCGAAAACGATGACCACCTCAAACCTCTTACTGATTCAGAAGAGGAGAGGATTGTCCTGGCAGCATATCCAGGAGACAACCCTGGCACTCGGTCAGGAAAAGCCTATTTGAGGGATTACGGTCAGAATGCTCAAGAGGTGGAAGAACATCCCCAAGATGCTGGGGGTTCTGTGCCGAAGAAGCCGGTCGACAAAGGCAAACAGAAAGAGCTCCGGTTCAATAAAAATCTTCACCAGGAACTCGAGGAGTCAAGCGCTCCCTTTCAATTCAACGTCATGGCGCAATTGGCCAACATACCGGCCAGAATCACTTTATACGAGCTCTTGAAGTTATCTAAAACTACCAAGGAAGCTCTGATCGAAGCTTTAAAGAATACGGAAAGCTTTATTACACAAGTCACTCCGATTCCCGAGGCTTCTGATGATCAAACCTGTCTGCAATGCCTGCAAGCGGCAAGAAGTCTACCATGCATATCATTCACACAAGAAGACATGCAGGTCAAACACGAACATGACCGACCACTGTACTACACAGAGTATATTGGATCTTCGGAAATTAGTCGTGTTCAAGTTGACCCGGGCTCAGCGCTCAGCATCATGCCCTACAGGGTCATGCAGGTATTAGGGATTCCTATGCACCGACTGCACACTACTCAGACTACTATCTTCGGGTTCAATGCAAACAGTACCCGACCCCTGGGAAAGATCAAGCTCAGGTGCCAGATCGGAGATCTCAAGTCTGAGGTAGCATGCTACATCATAGATGCGGACACGTCTTACAATCTTTTGCTAGGACGACCATGGATACATGCAAACCGCATTGTCCCATCCACCCTGCACCAGGTTATGAAGTACGTCAATGACAAGGGCGAAGTTTGAACCTTAATCGCAGAAAAATACCCCTTCCGAGGAGTAGAAAACTTCCACACCGACTCCGTCTTCTATCTGGAGTCCCAGGAGAAAGAAGATGTAGACAGCGGTAACGAAGCTGACATCGAGCCAGATCCTGACGAAGACTGTCCTTGGGAATTAAACTTTGATGTAATGGGTCAGGGTGAGAGTAATAATGATGTACCGAGTGGGGGCGAGTGGTGCATTAATGAAGATTTCATTTTAGCGTACTTGTCTGATGTCTCTCTTAACAATAAACAAATAGAGAATAATTCTAGTGCAGGTACCAACCCATGGCACGTACTGTGTGTAGGCGTATAAAATTGCCTAGAGGTCCCTTATCACAGCTCGACGACGCCAATTCAACAAACGGACCATCGAGCGACGTATCCAAGCACGACCGTTATCCCGCCAACGCCGAAGCCAAGCCATACGCAACGGAGCAGGTTAACGAGGCGATGAAGCCAACAAATCGCACCCAAGCATTGGAACGCATCCACTCGCACGCGGAATCAAACCAACGTTTCGGGGAATCACCGAGTCATCTAAACAAGAGCGAACTCGGTGATACGATGATCGAATCAAGATCAATTCCGGACTCGAACTCAAAAGTGGGTTTACTACCATATTTGGAATCGGATCAAAACGAATCGAATCCGAACAAGTCAACCACACAACCGAATCGAAGTCCAAATCAACAACGAATCGGAACCGAAAACATTGAAAAACCCAAAACGACGAAACGAACCAACACCCGGGAACTCGGCCGAAACCGAGCCAACCAGGGGTGGCTCGGCCCAAGCCGAGCCACCCCAGGGTGGCTCGGTGGCCGAGCCACCCCTGGGTGGCTCGGCCATGGCCAAGCCACCTAGGGGTGGCTAGGCTCAGAACTGTGCATATGCACAGTTCTGAGTGCCTATAAATAGGCCAGGTGTTTGTTCATTTGAGAGGTTGGATTTTGGAGGAGGCGAAGCCCTGCTGGATTGAAGACTCAGATCTAAACAAGATTCAAACATCGAAGGCTTAGGAGACTTGGACTTCCAGATCCGGTGCTCAACGATCGTCAACGCCAAATAAGGCAGGAGTTCGAGAGGATCGGATCTTCAGATCTACACGATCACACTCCAGATCTAAGCTTGGTTCTTAGATCCCGAGATTGAGCGGTTGTTTCCTTGGTGAAACAATCCCTCCCGGCTATTATCTCTCTTTGCGGAATAATATCCGTTATATCGTGTAGATCCGACCGGATCGAGATCACGCGGTGGTCCACGGATTAACCCCGACGCAGGCAAAGAACCCACAAAAGCGAGTGACCGCAAAACAGGAGCTCGCGATTCGTTCGACATAAAAGGAAACAAAATTGTAATCTTTCTTTTATTTTCTTTGATTTTCGTTGTAACCGGATCTTATAAAAAGACCGGATCTTTGTAACGCATAAAGTTGTTAACTAAGATAGCAATGATATCAATGAAGAAAGAACACGATTTTCCACGCGAACAATCTGGCGACCACAGTGGGAGCCACCGATCTCGCCAACGAGATCGTTGCGTCGCAGCCGCGGATCCCGATCCCGGTCGTGGAGGAGGTCGAATACGAGTTCGACCAACAGAAGTTCGAGGCGTACCTGTCGTCCTCGTCCGGATCTACCTCCTCACGCAAGTCCAAGTCTCCAAAGTTCTCCTCCAAGAGGAAACTTCGTTGATACGAAGATGTTGAAGCTACCAACGAAGATCTCGCCCCGTTTGATGCCGAAGCTGCATTGGGTGAGATCTCCCCAACCTCCAATCTGGTCAGATCCGCTCTGGCCAAATCCTCCGTTGCCGAAGGCGTAGTGACTCTCTCAAAGAGAGCCCGCCAAAGGCAACGTCAACGCCTTGCGAAACAATTCGCAAAGGCAATGGAATCTGTTGACGGGATCCGTTACAACACGGATCTGAAGAACAGAAGAGGCAAACAGCCTCAACAACCGATGAATGGCAACTCCTCCAAGCCGCCGACGGACGAATGGATCCGCGTCAAACGGAACCGATCAACGCTGGAGGAGCGCATTCGCAAGCGCCGCGCACTATCAGCGCAGGCACGGGCTCAAGTCCAAGAAGCCCGTAGAAGGTTGCAGAAGGAGATGGCCAAGAAGCCGCCACCAACCCGCCAAATATGGAAGCCGAAGTCTGAAACCGCAACTCAGGCCAAGGAACAATCAATGCAGCCTTCAAAACGAGTTCAACCTCCCGAACCATCCCGGAGAAGGAGGTCAGTCTTGGAGCGCCTCGGTCCAATTCCCGATGAGCGCAGCAAGATCCATGAACGCTCGGGCCCGATGAAGAGACTCCGAACTAATCAACATGCTGGGGGTCGCCACAACCCTCAACATGACAAGGAGTTCACGGCACCCAAGCGCACTACCTTGCGCATTGAAGTTCGAGAGCCCGTTGAGAATTCACGCCCACAAAGGCGTATTTCGAGGCGAGTGACTCTCGAAAGTCAAGATAAAGCGATTCGCTCTCAGAAGGAAACGTTGTCATCTGATGATGATAACGTTATACCGGAGAAATCGTGCCAACACGCGATAGGTTACTCCGATCAAATTGACGAGTTGTACTATCGTGCTGGGGGTACGAACAAAACAAGAAAAAGAAGCCCTCGTAGGCTCGAAGCTCAGTGCCCCTGTTCCAAACTCATTCGGGCGGTATTGTCTCAGTGTAATTGCACTAAGACGGTCCCCGAAAGAGTCTCGGTGTTCGAGAGGCTCAATACCGAAACACCAAAGCCAAGGCCTAGGCGTTTCCGGCGAAGAAGAACGGTGGTTGAAGACGGTGAACATTCAAGGGTCACCGCTAATATGACCAACAAGGGGACATTGGTACGGGATGATCTCGAGTCGATTCTGAATGCATCCCAGCGTCTAACCCGTTTGCAATCCGGAGCCATCTCACGAAGAACGTATGGGAGGGTTCGGATAAGCTCACCTTCAGAAGATGAAGAGTCGGATGCTTGCTCTGCGGTTGCATCTGACAACACTGTATCCAGCAAAGGAGAACCCCGCGAGTCATTCATGATAAGCGCGGAACA